>CM051264.1:21667982-21752982 GCA_027921565.1 Artemia sinica | reverse complement strand
GGGATAACCAGTTTGGATTTAAGCCCGGAGTAGGTTGTCAGCATGCACATCGTGTATTATCTTCTTTGCTTCTTGAGACCCCCCCCCCCCCGCAGAAAAATACCCCCCCCCCCCCGTTGAAAATACCCCCCGTGGAAAACACCCCTCCGGACCCCCCTCCCCCCCCGGTAAAAAAAAACAGAAAATACCACCACCCCGTGGAAAATAAGTCTTCTCAAATTTGAGAATTTGGGAACTCAAGTTTACGGTGTGTAAAATTCGAGAACAAACCGGTTTTTTTCGTTAGTTTCTTCGTTACTTTAGAAATAAATTTAGGCTATAGATTTGCACATTAGGGGGGGGGGGTAAAGTATAGCGGGTCTGCATGCAAAATGTGCTTAGTACAATTATTCTGCATATTAGATAAATAAATAAATAAGTGTATTTTAAAGCCAAATACACGGCCATGAACCCAGTAAAATAACACAAATGAAAGGCATAAATAACATAAACTTTGATCAGCGATCATCATAAAACACTTAAATAGAACACTACATTAACCTAATAATAGTATTTAATACTTAAAAAAACGGTCATTGAAAAAATGACATTTGGCATTTAAAAAACGGACATTTAACACTTGGAAATGACATTTAAAAAACGGACATTTAACACTTGGAAAAAACACTTAAATGAAACATTACATTTACTTCATACTGGGATTTTTTTTTTTTTTTTTTTTTAGTTAACAAAGTTTCCTAGAAAGAATTGTTTTCTGATTTCAAACTGTCCAAATACTTTACCACCTTCCCCTCCCCCCATTATGTGCAAATATATAGCCCTAGTTATATATTTCCCATATATTCTGTCACTTTTTGTGTGGTTTCGCGCTTAGCTGAAAAAACTAACAAAGAAGCCGGTTTGTTCTCGAGATTTACACAGCGTAAACTTGAGCGAGTGGTGCATAATACACAAGTACCAAAATTCCCCCCCTTTGGAAATAAAAAAGTTAAACCGAAGTAAAATTCTCAAATTCGGAAAGCCTTATTTTCCACGGGGGGTGGGGGTATTTTCCGGGGATGTATTTTCCGGGGGTATTTTCCGAGGGAGGAGGGTATTTTCCACGGGGAGAGGGTATTTTCCGGGGGGTATTTTCCACAGGAAGGTATTTTCCGCGGGGGGTATTTTCCGCGGGGGGTATTTTCAGCGCGGGGGGTATTTTCTGGGGAGTATTTTCCGGGGGGTAAACGCCGGCCACCCTATCTAACATGGATTTTGGTGTTGCTACTTTTTTTTCAGATATAGGCCTTTCTCTTAATGTAGATAAATATAAATTTCTTTCTTTAAAAAAAAATTTTAGTGCTCCCCTTCTTTGTAGTGGCTTTACTATCCCTCTCGTAGAATCTCTTCTATGGCTCGGTATTTCTATTACTAATAGTCTTCCGAGCTTGCGCCAGCGCACAGTCTCAGATATTAATATGAAAATTCAATAAGGATATTCTGAGATTGTTGCCTCAACTTTTTGTGACCATTCTATTCTTTTTGCTTCTGGAATTTTTCCCCTTCTTAAGAAAAATGAATTAAAAAGAATCCGGATTAATTATCTTAGATTTTTTCAATTTTTGTTGTTTCTTCCACCTTGGACTAAAAATCGGGTAATTATTAATAAATTTCTAGTTCTTGATATTACTGTAAAACTGGAAGCACTACACAGAAAGCTTTCAAATACCGCTTGTATCCGTTTTTCTCCGCAACATCACCTTATAAGGTTTTTTCAGTCGTAATTTATTTTTCCTTTATTTGTTTGTTTGTTTTTCTCTCTTTGATCACTCAATATTTTTTAGTATTGTAAAGAGTGAGTAAAAATCAAATAATAATAACAATAATGACAGCTTGTGTCCATGTTACTATATGTTACTGCTTATTAGATTCTGCTAGTCGTGAGTTTTTTTTTCTCTTCTTCTTTTCCCCTCCATTTATGTTATTTCTCTTTTGCTTTAGTTCCTTTTAAATTTTATGTGTTACTCTGCAACTGGTATTCTTTGATTTCTATATTGATTTGCGTTGCGTTTTTATTTGTTTTTCTTCGTGATACTCCATGTATTGTACCTCTGTATAGTGTGGGTTAGAAATAAATAATAATAATAATAGAAATAATGATAATAAATACTATCTGTAAATAATTAACAAATATACAAAGCAAGTTTTTCAACTGAAAGTAAGGAGCAACATTCAAACTTAAAACGAACAGAAATTATTACGTATATGAAACGAGTTGTCCCCTCGTCAAGACCTCGCTCTTTACGCTACAGCTTTTTTTTATAGAATTAAAAAAAGCTCATTATTCTAATTAAACGGACAAATTTAGCGTAAAGAACATGTTCTTGAAGAGGGGGCATCCCCTTTCATATACGTAGTAATTTCCGTTCGTCTTAAGTTTGATGTTGCTCCCTAATTTCAGTTGAAAAACTTGTTTGTTTTTTTATTTAATTTCTGATTGTTTTTAAATAATACCAGAAAATTTGGCTCCCGCTCCATGAAAAATTCCTTCCCCCTACGTCAAATTTCTCCGTGGAAAGTTGTTTTCGCGTAAAATACCCCCCACCGAGGAAATCCCTCCTCTATATAATTCAGATCTAGCTGAAAATTCTACAAAGAATATTTCTTTTGGATGAACCTGGGTGAAAATTTTTTCTTAGCGCACAATCATTTGAAAAAACTTTAATTTCTGACTGTTTTTAAAATCATGCCGGGAATCCCCTCCTCTGTTGAAAAGTTTTCCTGCAAAAAAGCCAGCAAAAGGGTATTTTCCAGCAAATGGTTTGTTTTTTGGGGAGGAGGGGGATGGGGGAGACAAAACAAACTTTAAAAGACACGTAAAAAATATGAAATTGATATCTACTCCCTTATGATTTCTGGGAATATTTCTGGTGTACGCTGTTATTATGAAAGTAAAGAGCAGCATTAAGCCACAAAATGAGATTTATTCCGTATAGGAGGGGGACTGCTCCTTCCTCATCCACAGTTCCACCTCATGGTCACTGAAACTTCGGAGTGTTGTCATTAGATCAGAAAATGAGATTTCTAGTCTTTTAATTAAGTCCAAAGGGATTGGAGACCAACCAGGCGCGTGAGGGTGGTATTTTCCGGGGGGGGGGGGTATTTTTAGGGGGGTATTTTCTGCGAGAGATGTTTTTCACGGGGATATTTTCCGGGGGTAAAGTTAGCATTCAGAAATTTATTTGTAAGAAGCACATTTCGACATGAGGGGGGGGGGGCTCGTCAAAATATAAAAGAAGATGAATTGCGCATTATAAGATCCCCCAACAAGCTGAGCTTCTTCATATTTTTCTGGTTGTTTCTATATTTTCTATTAATTTTCTTTACCTAGGATGTTCTTGAACATCTTGAACCTCTCCCAAACCCCAAAATCTGGTCCTTAACAGTGCCTGTTGAATTTTTTTTTTAGTATAAATGAAATGATTGAAAATGACTGATGGTAATTATGGGAATTATGAAACAAGGAGATCGTAAAAAGCTGGTTTATTGGGGCTGGGTCCCCTCCTGCTTTAATGCCTGTTTATGCCTTATGAAAACTAAGAAGAAAATAAAGCGCATAATTCATTACACACAAGGGCAGCGGCAGAAAATTTTCCGGGGGGAGGCAAAACGCCAAAATATCCGTGGTGGTTGGGTGACAGGGAATATATTTCAGGAATTTTTTTTTCACAGGAATAATTTTATTTTTTGATGCTTTTAGGAAAAAACTCTCAAATAAAAAGAACAATTAAATTGCATGCAAAATGAAAAAAACTACAGTGAATTTTAAACCGCAAGAATTCCTGGCAAAGGGATCAATTTGTTTAACGAATAATATATTTAATTACTTTGTATTTAATCTTAAAATAAAATCAAACTTAAACCAAAATTACAGAAAGATTAATTCCGTAAATTATAACAGATGTAGACTTGTCTTTATGCAATTTTTTACGCCTTAGAATAGTTTACAGAAGGAATATAAATACTCAAAAATCATCCGGCCGGCATGGATACCACGTTTTGATTTTATAACGGCCATGTAAAATGAACCTCTTTCATAGCAGGACAATTCTGAATTTAAATCCCTTACATATTCAGACATTAAGAAAAATATAATAGAATAACGAAAGAAAAACTAAATTTAACAGCATCCAGCTGTCAAATTGACCCTCTTTCTTTTTATTGTCCTATTCAACTAAATAAAATGAACAGATTCAAAAAAAAAAATCTTCACAAGATAATCTTATCAAACAGTTTGTGATAAAAAAAAAAAGAAAGAAAAAAAAAAAAAAAAAAAAAAACTGGAAGTAAAAAGTGACTTGGACCAATATTCATCAAAACTAAAAATCGAATTCTCATGACAATTACTACACCGGCAGTATTGGCTTTTCATGCAGATTCTAAATATATAAAATTCTTTCAGTTTATTGTTACCCACGCAAAACCAAAAATCTGAGAAAGTTGCCTGATTTTTGAAAAAAGAGGACAAAAAAGCAAGAGATCTTATTGAAAATCTCTTTACTAGATACATCATATCAGAGAACCCTACCATGGAGGTTTCAAGCTCCAATCTTCAAAATGTGGAATTTCACTTTTTTTTTTCAGAAGAAACATCGTCGATGCATGTTCATTTGTCATGTTTTTCCCCACGGGTAATTATATCAAGCTGTAGGTCCAAGATAATTGGGAGTGAGCTCATTCAAACGTACATTTAAAGCTCTTTTTTAAGTGACCATACAGATTGGACCTGGGGAAAGTCTTGTTTTCTTGCTATTTTAGGGCAAAAAACTATGAATTTACCCCGAAGAGGATGAGTTTGCCATCAATTTAAATTATGAGAAACTAATTGACTTAAAAGTATAAATAACTATATTTTAGGATTTCCAGTTGTAAAAGAAGTAATGCCACACGAAGGCAGTACTGGATTCAACCAAGTTGATTCGCTTTATTTGTAATGGGATTAGAATACGTTTGACGATTTGTGTTTGCGTATCAGTTATAATGAGGGGGGGAGTGATTCATTGTTTAGGGGGAAGGGTAGATTCTTAAAAAAAGTATATTTTAATGGAGAGACGGCTTACTCTTAACGAGGCTTCAGATAAATGTTGAACGAGGTAAGGGGGAGCAGGAATTAATTAAATTGTTTCTCTGTACGGCTAAAATGTTACATTCCCATTTCTACCGGCACAGAGGTGAAAAAGGCAAGGCAAGTCATCATCAGCCCCGCCAGGAAATTTCTTTTGGGTGGCAAATACTGCAAGGCAGTTTTCAGCAATTTTAAATGGTGTTATTTTCTTTTTTTATTTATATGAAGTATTTCAGTGTATTTAAACAAATGTAAGTAATGTATTTATCAATAAGAAAATCCTATTGTTGAGGTTGTGATGGCTTCAGTTATGTAGAAGATCAAAAGTCTCACAGAATTTCCATCCATACAAACAATAATACTCCTTTTCATCCAACCGACATTTTTTTATAGTAATATTAATGTCGACTTTTTACCAAAATTATTATTCTTTGCCAATTTTTTAAGTATATTCAAATTTTATCCAAAATTTGAATAAATTGAAAATTTAAACGTAGGACGGTACTAATACACAAAGGCCTACTATTGTTGATTTACACATTTTAAAAGCATTTAACCAGGGATTTAAGGGAAAGGTGCCTCAAATTATATCTTGGCTAGACACGGGTATGATTTGGAAAACAATCAGAAATTAAAAAAAATAAAGAGCTTTTCAACTGAAAGCAAGAAACAGATTTGAAACCTATTTGAACAGATTATTCTTTATATATAAGGGGATGTCTCCTCTTTAGCTCCTTACTCTTAACTCCGAAGTTTGGCTTTTTTTTCAAAATTTTAAGAAAAATTTGTAATTGGAAAGATAAGATTTTTCAAAGCACTAAAAATAATTTTGTTTAATGAGCAAGGTGTTGAGAAGGGGACAGTCCCCCTTATATACAGAGTAATTTATATTTGTTTTAAGTTTTAATCTTGCTCCTTACTTTAGTTGAAGACCATTTTCTATTTGTTTAATTACATTTCATGAAACTGTAAAGTTATATGAATACAGTACTTGTGGTAAGTCAGAAAAAAGATCAATATTTCAATGTTCTCCTTTTGTATTTTGATTAAATAAAAAAAACAAGTTTTTTTTAACTGAAAGTAAGGAACGACGTTAAAACTTAAAACGAACAGAAATTATTCCGTATATGAAAGGGGATGTCCCCTCCTCAACGCCTCGCTCTCTACGCTAAAAGTAGGAAGGGCATAATGAATATGAACGGGGCTCCATATATGGGCATAGAATTCATCTAAGTGTATTGATCGACTCGAGGGGAGGATTTCCGAGAAATTGATTGCGTAATCGGTGGGGGAATTTATAGATCCGGTAACGGGAAACAGGATCACGTGTCTCCTTCTAAGCCAATCAGGGAGTCGGAAATATTAGCGAAAGAGGATTGCAGAGAATATAAGGAAAGGACTTGTGCTATAGTTTTATTAGTCTGTGAATAGAATTCAAAGGAGCGAGAACAGTTTGACTTTACTCATTTGGATATATTTTTGCTGATGATGAGTGGAATGTTTACCCTATTAGAAGTTGATAGTGGAGTTGGTAGCAATAATACAGGAGCACCAAACATTGCGGTGGAAATCACGAGAGGATCACGGCTTTGTCTGGAATGGGATGAAGTATATGCAAGATATGTGATATCCTTGAGCAAGTTTAAAATGGAGGATCAATTATGCTTTGCTGCAAAAGTTGATATAGCACATGTGAATAGACTTCAATGTGCTTTAAGTGCATTAGTGAAACATATCGAAGACAATAAACTGTATCGCTAATTGTACATGTCTAGTATTTTTGTTGTAATTATCCAATAAAATTGTTTCGAAATCGAAAATGTTCCCTTTCTTTTTGTTAGAATGTTATTCTAACGAATCATTGTCAGTCTAGAGTCAGCAGTCAGAGTGAAAGGATTGAAAAATGAACTAAATTCGAGAAAGAGAGAATTATATCGAATCTGGTGTTTATGGAAAAACATTTAATTTTGGATGATGATTTTCTCGAGTTATCTCCTCAACGCAGGATATTCTCTCGGGGAACACTTGACAATATAATGAAAACTGATTCTCCCCAATTGGACTATTGTATGAAACTTTGTCGATGTGACTCAAATGCTTATACTCAATTTATTGATATATTAATTGGAACAAAGGAGAATAATATCGTGGATATACTTTTGAAAACATTGCCATAGATTCAATGTAGATGGCTCCCCAACCATTTGAAAGAGGTGACGTCACAGAGTTACTCCTCTCACCTTACCTCCACCCCGAATTTATCGAACGAGGACGATCAGTTTCGTTTTAGCTGTGAGAGAGTTGACATCGGAAACCGAAAAAATGTTCTATGCATGTCCACTATGCATGTACACTCTTGGCAGTTGGACTCAATGTGAGAATTTTACAATTATTGATGTCTATAATGAAAAGTGCAAAATATGTAATCCTTGTAAATTACATAGAGGCTATGCAGTACAAATTAAAGAATGTAATTCATGTGTTGAAGAGATTTGTGACTCTCACCCTAGAGGACATCTGCGCTCCAATTGTCACTATGACAAATGTGATCAGTGGGAGAATACTTACCCCGGTATGATTGGAAAGAATCCCAAACGTGATTTTAGTTTATTTCGACGAGATTGGTATCGCCGTGGATTTAAATTATTCTGGGAGGAAGAATCTGGTCTACGATTCAACTGTTGGGGTAACAAAACAATTTGGTTTCTACGTCATCGTTGTGACGACACTGCCTATTATGACTATAAACCTAGTGATTTTATTTGACAGTTACCAAATGTGATTCACCATTTGAAAACACTGTATGTGATATTGCTTCAAATAGACAGTTTGAAACTCGTGAATTTCATAATATGAATGCAAATAGTATCATTGACTATACAAAGAGATATGACAAGAGTGAAGTTAAATTATACTGTAGAAAATGTGACCCTGACTTTGCAGCCAATCAAGATCAATATACAGTGAATCCAAATGATTTACCTGCATTAGTGGTTCACGACAGTTGCCTATACACCGAAGAAGAAGAAATCTAAAGTGAAGATTTAAAGACATTGTTGTATATATATACATTTTATTAATAAACAACTTCGCATACATTTTTTAAGCACTTTACTCTTAGGGCACCGAAATCGATATTATACAGGTCTGAGAGGATATTTTCCACTAGAAAGTCGTTCAGACGCGGATTGTCACCATAAATGTTAAGAAACTGTGTGTAAGTATAGTCGCGACATCGGAACACAAAATATAGTAGTGCATGGAAGCCACAGCTTTTAGTCGTCAGATCCTGCACTCTCCTCCAATTTTGAATAATAGTTTTCCCATTGCTCTCAATATAGTTGCTGATGTGGGGAGTGTAGAATTTATATGATAGGCCAAGAGGATCAAAAATTCAATCGTCTTCATTGTTTGAAAGATGCACAGCCAATGACCCGTCAGCACAGTCGATGGACTGCTATTAACAATAATTAAGGTATTGTTGCCACTTTGAATTTTTCCAAGAAAGTCCGAGGGCAGACAATAGGATTTGTACTGGGACATGTAGGGATCCATATTAAATACATTGATTATTTGACTGGTGTTCATGGCGCCAAGTCTAGTAGAACACTGCCTTTGGGAGTGTTTCCCAATAGGTTTCATATTGATTTAGTGAGATTAGTGCAATACTCTCAGCCAATGGGTTGGCAAATGTACACTCTAAACGCACACTCCCCGTTCGTACTATATTCATATCCTGCGTGCCAGACAAATCCAATACAATGATACCATGTGTTTTAGCGAACATTTCTTCGGTTATACCATTTTCAAATAGTTGGAAATCATGATCTAGGGTTTGCATGGTCAACTCATACAATGTTCTATAGGATTTATCAAAAGATAGATTGTAGAGTGGGATGCCATTTACTGTGCAGACAAGAGATGAAAGCCCAAACACCTCGAATTTATGTAGACATCCAGTTCACGATCCTATTGCACTAGCGCTTTTTACAAATGCCAAAGCGAGTTGTGACGGAATTTCGCCATTGACAAAGGATGAGTCGGTGAAGGTGCGTGACCCCACGGTAATATCACATTGATTGGTGATTGTATGAGGAACAAGTAGTTTAATATTATTTCCACTGGCTCTCAGTTTTTCCACTGCCAAAGCAACAGAACTCATAACTTGTTGTTTGCGTACATGTAGTATTGCCGAGGTGAGGGAGAGAGTCACATCAGGATTGGCATCAAGTTCTATTCTCAATATGAAATTGGACGTAGCAAGCGTTAATTTTATATCCACTTTAATATTGGGTGGTAACCATTGGGGTATATTAAATATTTCATGATATATTTTTTCCAACTAGATTTAATTTGCTAGTTGTAGCATTTTAAAGTGCATCTGTACTATCAGTATTAGTAATATATTCATATCCATTGGATGTGCCTCTCAATTCCTTGTATGACTTGGGTGTCATCAGCATGAATTGCATATAGCTTGTGTAATTTGAGAGATTGTTGCTTGTGCTCACCAGCGTGCCATTTATGTAGACACTGATTTGATGAAATAAATTATGTAATATACAATTTTCATAGGATATTCCATCGGCAAGAATTGGCAATGTATTATCGGATTTCCGGACTTTCATTTGTAAATCTATAAATGTCGAAGACATATCCATAAAGTAGTCTTCATTGGAATAAATTTGAAAGTGGATATTATCGAAGAGGGGTTGTTGAGGATAAAATTTTTCATAGTATCCATGTTTTACACTCACATCAAAATTTTCTGCATTGAATAGATTCAATGAGGAGGTGATTGAAGGTTGGGAATCCTTATGCGGTAGGTATGACATCTTAGGAAAAGAAATCTAGTTGCGATCTAACAATTCTCTTCCTGGGGCTTCTTCTTCTACTACTGTTTACAGTACGTGTCGGCTTTTTCCTTCTTTTCTTTAACAGGGGTGATGTCTTTCGTTTTTGACCTGAGTAGAGACTGATAAGTGATGCATTGTTTCTCGACCTTTTTAAACCTTTTCCATTTTGTTTTAATCTCTCGCCAAGGGTTCGCGCACTGGACCTAAGATTTTCCGAAGCACTTTTTTTAAATCCTTGCCAGAGCCCCAATCATATAGTGTAGAGGATGCAAAATCTGTCGCAGCCGGTACAACATATTTTCTAGCCAGAGTTAGTGCAGAGCGAAACAGCTTAGCAAACCAACTGCCAATACCGTAGCCAGACATTGACGAGCGACCTTTGTAATAGTCCATTCCGTTGCCCTGTTGTCTTGGGCCAAGAGTATTAATATAGCAGTCAATATCAGGACAAATGAATACCACTTTTCTATTAGACATCTTGTTGAACAATGGGTCGAAAATGGCATGTAATCACAGCCAAACCTTTTGATACTGCTAGAGGGTCACCTATTTCAGTTCTTAGTGTTAACTGACAGAGTTCCAAATAGGAAGTGTTTACGGGAATATACTGAAGATGCTTTATATTGTAGTGGTGAATATGTTCTTGATTGGTTTTTCGTTCAAGAACTCGTAGTAGGGGAACATTGCTATTGCCAACCCGGGATGTTTCCACAAATCAAGCGTAGAGAAATATACAAGTGTCTGAGGCGGAACCAGGGCGATAATCAGCAAAAATAACATTATCTATCCCGTTAACAGTTGCAGCATTTCTACCATTGATCATATTCTGTTTAAAACCAAGAACATCTCTCAGATTATCATTGAGATGAATCATTTCAGTGTCGACAGGTGAGGTAATGTAAATTCTATCGTATTCCATTGAATAATTAAAATGGAATGAACCATTCCTACGATATGAGATTTTTCTATTGATTTTTGCACACAATTCCATCATATTACCATATTCTTTATATTTTAATGTGACATGAGGATATTCACTAGATTTAAGTGCTTCAACCCATTCATACTCTGCAAAGAGTGAAAAATCGAATGGTATAACTTTTATCTCATATTTACGATCTTTTCTCAGGATGTCATATGTATTTTTGAGAATACAGTCGACAAGAGCCACTTCATACTTTCCATCGTCGAATTTGATGGTGGGGGAGAGTTTCGTCCAAAAATCACTTGTTCTATTCAAGTCATTGTAGAGAGGTTCAGAAAAATTGGACATGAAAGTCACATAGATATCATTGGGCATTGTTAATATCTTCAGCACTGACCCAGGAATCAAAATCAGAGTTGTATCCTAGCCAGCGAAAGAGCAAATGTCTCTTGCCCCTATGAGTACGACTCTTTAATATCTTTTCAATTTGATAGATTTCACTAGTGTTTCAGACTTTTTGCAGTTCATATTCATAAAAACTGCCGAGAATCTCATCATCTTTGGTGTCTCGCAGTCAATATGTCGTGGGTGTAGTGTCTAGGGTTTTGGATACTTTAAAAAGTTCAGTGCTTCATAAATAATTCCCCTTTTCAAAAATATTGGTGATTCTATTAATTCGAACAGTATCACCAACATTCAATTTCTTCTTTCTTCTCTCTCATTGTCATTGGAAGATTGCTTTAGAAAAGCATCAAATGTATTTTCACTGCAATGAACTTCCCGAGGGCTTGAGTTGGACAATGATCGATGAGGTCATTGGTTATGTATTTTCATGATTTTATCTAAATCATGAATAAAAGCAGGTGTGTTTTTCAGTGTACAATATCTTGAAATTAATAGACGAATCGTTCTTATCAATCGTTCAGCCAATGCAGCCTTTATCGGGCTGTGACTATGATAAAGTGTTGTATTATATTTCAATAGAACCTTTTGCACATAAGGATTAACAAATTCACTACCGCGATCTGATTGAATTTTTCTATAGCAATCCTGTTCAAGAATACTTTCTAAGGCACGAGCAACTTCAACACCTCTCTTTGACCGTAATGGAATGGCATAGACATAGCGACTAAAGACACTGATTGCCACTAGAATATATTTGTAGGGTGCATTGTGACGCCATTGAATCGCGTCTAAAGTTAAAAGATCAGTTTGCATTATATGCAGAGGGAAAAAGGCTTTATTTTGTCGATATTGTTTGCCACGAAGCCTGCGATTCCGATGGAGTGTGTAACTCGGTTCATTCTGTAGATACTCCTTTGCTTTTTTAATGTGCTGCCAGAAGCAACTTTAGAAAGCGTTGTGGGGGAACTTAGACTTCCCGCTTCACCAATATTTTCATAGACATGCTTCAGAACTTCAACCATTTTGAACGCAAACACGTAGTGTAATGTACACTCCCCTTTTGCATGCAGGAGGGTGAACCAATCCGTCTTCGCTTTTGACTAGCAGCCACAGGTGTTATAAAATCATTGCTGCTGCTGCTGCTAGTATTTTCCAATATTGAATCTTCTTCTTTTTTAAATGGTGGTGGTGTTGGCGTTGTTGGAGGACTATATTCTCTTAGTTTCTTTAGAATTTGCTTATTGCCAATAAGACTTTTGGGAAAGTTTGATGAATTTTGAAAGGCGTATAGATTATTTTCAAATGATAAAAGTCCTTTACGATTCGTCACCATATCACAAATTACATCAACTAGATTATAACTTTTTCCCTAAATTATAATTCGTTTCCCTGCGCTATCGACTTGAACTTGATCATCAGCAATTTCCAACATGAGATATTTTAATACTCCTTTTCTCTGTTCTCGATAGGTCACTGGCAATAGGTTTCCAATTGATGTCGCTATAGAATTCAACTCATTCTCCTTCGATTGCACAGAATCTTGAGGAGATGATTCCCGTTTAGAGGGAGCTGTGATAAGAGCGGGTCTCTCACGATAAGGTCTATGTTTGTCCACACGTGCATCTTGAAGTAAAAGCAGTTTTTTATCATCGGCAATATTCTTATCATTAATGAATTTGCTTAGACTGTCTTCAAAATGTTCGACGGGCGAGAGGACAAGTTCAAATGGGGTCAATTTATAGGGTTTAGCCATTCTCTAGAGAAAACTGTTTATAAGTCCTGCAATTATTGGCAGGAAAAGTGTTAAAAAGCTACCGAACGCTTGAAGGAGACGTTTTCTTTAAAAAAATTTTCCCTTGTTTTTGCAAGCCAAGGCGCGTACAGTGGTACTATGTTGCTTTGTCTGTTGTCTAACACCTTCTGGCAAGTGTACATTGCCCTCGGTACTGTTCACCGGAAGATATACTGTAATTTCATTGTCGAAAATATCTGTGACTACACGTAGATCCTCGGGTGTGATCTGACTAAGATCTAACAAAATGTAGCCGTAGGGCTTATTTGTTGCCTGAGTGTACGCTGACAGCAGAAATTTGGGGGCGCCTGGATATATTTGCTTATTGAGAGTTTTTAGCGAGCTAGAATCACGAACAACTCGGTAGATAGTATAGATAGTGCAATTCAAAGCAAGGGTTCTCATACATTTGCTCTGATGAAACAGATTGTGTAGAACTAGGGCTATTGAAATCTGCTCATGATGAGAGCGAACAGTGAACAGCTGTAGCATTTCCTGTGAGAACTGTTCAATGGATTCAGCCAAATCATCAATAATCAGCCACGAGTTTGGTTCAATACTATTGAAAACATCAAGTCCCCGTATGAATTGTATTGGTATAGGTGTGGCAATAGCTTTTATTTGATCGTAGGACTCCTGCCAAATACTATAGTAATAATAAATTTTCTTTGGTTTTTCCAAAAACATTTGATTACAATTTTGAATTATTTTAGCTAAAAGTGTCGTTTTCACAGACATTGATGGGCCTCACAGAAACGATCTGAATGGTGTTTTAAATTGATACATACTGCTGTTGACAACAGTCGGACTACAACTAACCGTAAACCATACTTGTCGAATGAATAAATAGTAATTTTCCCATAGATCTATCTAGTACAAGAACAAAAAAAACAATGTTTCATTCATTTATTCGAAATAAAAAAAATTGTTCAACGAGAACAAAAACTCTATTTGTTCAAACATTATTGAAATAAAACACTTATTGTCATAAAAAAAAACATTTTTTGTCCAGCAAGAACAACACTATTTGTGCACACACAGTTTGTCCAGCAAGCACACTATTTGTACAACAACACTTGAAAAAACATGAATATGAACAATAGCACAGTTGAACATTATGAATTTAATACCCTCTACCCTCCGGGAGCTGCTGGGCCGAAAGCCAGCCGCGGGCAGGACCCCCCACCTCGGGGGGATAAACTGTATACAATAGTCGTCGTCACTGCTGCTACAGGTTAGAGTATTTAATTCATGAAAGGGTTAGGTTTGGATGGGTTAGGTTAGAGCATTCAGGTTAATTTATCCAGACTAAGTTGATTGCGATAGTCTATGCATTCAGCCCGGTCTGAAATACGGTAGTGGCCATGGGGTAGTACATTTACACCATTCTCGAGCACAAAGACTTTGTCAGATATGCATGACATTGCATTCTTTTCCACTCTTACAGTATAATTTTTATACTGTAGAGAGCGAATTGCAAGCACTTGTGCTCTCGGCACTAGGCTACTCTCTACACAGTCTCTGTACACACTCATGTTGAAATTGTTCTTTACAAAATGTGTAGGCACCCCTTTACACGCCTGCTTTACATCCCTGTTATGAGTTTCAACGCATTAAACTTTTGAACCCGGGAACACCCCCTTGGATATCAAATCACTCCCCGTCTCTGAATTTAACATGAGTAGTTGGTTGGGGGCCTGACGTTTCACCAACTCGGGGTATAGGGACGGATTCCAGTTGATGAAATCCATCCGCTAGCTGATGTGTTCCCCATTTTCCCCATAGTAAACTTGAACCTCCCCCTCCCTTTGCTATTGCACCTTGCACTCATTGTAAAAAAACGACAACATGAGCTTCTTGGAAATTTCAAGTACTGAACTACCTCCTGCTATATTCTTGTTCAGTACCACATTTCTCTTTTTCCTGTGTAGAAGAACCATGCTTGCCTCTATGCTCGTGAACGATGTAAAATTGGGGTCAGCAATAATTCGTGCACACTCTTGAGGGTCAGTCACGACGTCGCAACGAGATCTGTTCCGTACGCTTTCATACATTTTGCCAAACGCTGAATTTAGAATGAGTTTGTACATTTCCTTCTCTACTTTAGTGTTTGCCCGAGAGCGTTTATCAATAAAGGTGTCGATAAACGTCTTTAAGTAGGGTTTTTGATTGAATTGTAGGACCCTATGTATTTTGGTGATCTTGAAACAATTGTTCACAATCCAGTGCAAAAGCACATGGTGAACAACGATATTCTCTTTAGGTCCAGATCTGCAATCAGTTTTTGCTTAGAGGGGATCCATTGCCTCCCCATATCCTCAACCAATGATCGATTGTAGGGACTCTGTGAGTCCCTGGTCACTGGTCGATTGATACAGGGAAAAAAAAATCTCTGACTGAATCATGAAGCGCCAATGGAATGTGACCATCAATTTCAAAGAACTATCTTTGTGGCCCATTGTCCTCGACAGTGTTAATGTCGGGAAACTCACAAAGAGTCTCAAGCCATTTATAGTTCCCACACGGCAAAGAGTAGTGAGACATTGCCGAGGGGTACAATGAGTTCATGTCCAAGAACACCGCATTTGACTTTGCAACGGTGCTGTTTTGTCCGCTTGGATCGGTTGTCAAAACGCGATCCCCATGAAAACATACCCACCCCTCATTGACCTTTCTACAAAAAGGTGTTGATCTACATCAGTTATCAAACCTATTTCTTCCCTACTAAATTTTAAAATCAAGTCCATCACCAAATGTGGTGTGGAAAAATAATATCCTATATCTAGTCCAAGCTTTGAATAGATTTGGTCTGTGTTCTTGCAGACAATATCTAACAGAGTTAAAACGTCACTGGCCAAGTACAGTCTACAATAATCCCACCCATTTTTACAATTCCCCTTAGGCCACACCTTCTTGGCAAATTCATATTCTTCGGCTGTGCATTCACTGTTGGTGAGTGAATTATAGAAACTTCAATTGGAGGTAGTTTCACCTCGCTTAAGCGATCTCCAAAACAGTAATAGTCGTATGCATATACACCTTTACAGGTCAATAGGTCATACATTTCACTGTCTGGAAAGTGCTGTTTAAGCAAAGGAAAACTATCAAAATTTTCACTTTTCTGCACTTGAATCAATTGACTCAATTCCTTGGGAAAAAACTAAATGAATCTAAAAACTTGATTTTATTCCAGCACGTATGCCCATTATTTACTACCTGTCATTTAAACTTGAGAAGCACTAGCTTCTCTGCTGATTTGGGAATGATGTTATAGGTAAATGAATTATTTACCCATGGACTATCTACTCCCCCTCCCTCCCTGTGCATACGTACCAAATCCGGTAAAATAAACTTTAAATCATAATTTGAATTATGAATAAAAACGGAATAAAAAACTGCTGGCTAAAGTTTATGTTGCATGATTGATGTTCTACCCCTCTAAAATTACTACCCCCAGAGGATATTTCCTGTCACAAGTGATTGTGGTCTCTGACTTTCCCCTTCCCCCTCTTTTCCCTTTCTCCTTATCCCCCTCTTGAAACTCCTCCTTACAAACCCATTATATTTTTTGATTTTTAATCACGAGACGATACTCTGCAGACAACAACATTGGATAATGGGTATTTCTCAAACGAGAAATAGTGCCATTAGCGGTATCGATTAATTTAGTCAGTGCCTTGACCACGCACTCTCCTCATTCAACGTTTCAACTATTTCTAAGAGCTGCATAGTGTTAGAACTGTCTCTTTGCGCGTGGGCGTAGGAGACTGCAATAGCTTGGTGTTCTTTGATTCGATTTGGAAATCGAGGATCGTTCACTTCCACTAGCTTCGCTTCCCAATCCAAAGAGATTTTATTGCTCTGGAGGAGAGTGTTTTGAAAATTTTTAAAGCGTAAAATAGCCCTATCCCCTGAGACCGTATCCACTGACTGGTAGCCATGCCGTCTACAGTGCTTCATATGATCCCGTAGTTTGAAATCGCTAAGAAATCGAGACAGGCATGTCGGACAGTAGAAACATACCCCCATTTTCTTACCACCCCCCAGAACTCTACTGATGTCTGTAATAGGATTAAAATGGACAATTGCATTGGGTTCACTAGGTGGTGTGTACAACAACCATACCCAGTGCTTCACCAATTCAATAGACGGGCCTCTTACTGGGAATACCACCCCCCTCTTTTTAGAACGAACCCCATCCTCAAATTCAGTTTCATATTGAACCACAGCAACACCGATATTTAAATGGGCATTGGCCCTTTCAAAAATATCAATAGACCTGAGCGTTACTGGGTATTTTCTCTCTAAACAAGAAAAATCTACAATGGGAAAATCAGACCCCTCCTTCTCATGCTCAGCCCAGTAGTCTAAATTCGTCTTGGTGGCGTCACGTGCTAGAGGATCGAATGCTGATATGAGGAAAGCGTACTTGAAACATTTTTAACCTGTTTCAAAATAGATTCGTTGAACGCCCATGCAACCCTCAAAATCGGGATTATATTTTAAAACTGTACCCGTGTCCCTATGTCCCCCTCTTAAAATAAAATCCTTTTTAAATTTACATATATTAACGCTTAAATTTTCAACAAATAAAACTACAGACCCACTTCCATTTTCGCTATAATTCTCGAGATGCGTAATAATGTGGCTTATCCAATCTGAAAAATACACCCTCAAAATTTTCTAAATGGGGATAGACCACTCGCATCTCGGTGTGTACATAATGATGATAAACCTCACTTTTTCCCTCATTTAAATAAAACACCTTTAAAACAATTGAAACCTTAATTGAATCCCAACCTCCCCACAACTGAATCTGGTTTCCTAACAGTGCACGAATTCTATCTACATATTTATGGACAATTACTACAGGGTCAAACGCAAAATTAACCCCCAAAAGCTAATTAAAAGGGCCCCCAAAAGTTGCAGTGTAGACAACTATTTTATTTAAAATTGTGTGTGAGAGCTGAAAGTCAGGAAATGATGTAAATTGGATATTATCCTCCCATCCCCCTTTTGTATATTATTACAACCCCCTCCTCCACATTGTTCATCAATAGGGCTATGGGAAGCCACTTCAGTTGTTTGAAGTGGAAGTATGTAATCAGTGGGGGGGAGGGTTCCCTGTTAATTCATTCGTAAAATCCTCTAAAATTTGTAAGGTGTTTGGACTCAAGTCCCCCTGCTCAACTGCGCTATTATCAACATTAAAATAATCGGTTAAAAAATTGACAATGTTATCAGGTATTTCATTAATGATACCTTGCCAAGACATTTCATTGTCACAAAAATCAACAGGCGCGTCTTCTTCTCCAACTGACGAGCAGGGAGGAGATGACGAAAATGGAACCAATGTAACGTATAAAAGAAAATAGCTTATTTACGAAGTGTCTAAATCACCCTATTTTTAAAATTTGATTATTATTTAAAATGCGCTTAGTAGCATTTAGTTCCCTACTTTATATATATTCTGGAAGTTCCAACTTAATACAATCTAAAAAATGACATAGAAGGTTTTGATTTTGTTCAAACAACCCATCAAAAAAAATTTCATATTAATACTCTATATCAGCATTGAAAAAAACTGGGGTCTTTACTTGATAGCCTATCCCATTCAGGCCATATGCAACTGTTTCCGATAGAAAATTGTTTTTAAATAATACAGTTTATATCGCAAGGATTTTGCTATGGGGAAATCATGTCCCGGATATAGTGCCTTTTTTGGCTTCACTATGAGAATTCAGCTGGCTGAATGTATACAATAACTGATCTGATTTAAAAGGGGGAACAATGTCTTTTAATATCTCTGACACGCTTCTACTGTGATGAAATGAAAGGCTTACTTCTAGGTCCCTTAAAACTCGGGAAAAACCTATAATATTCTAGTGAAAAATAGCATTATTAGTTTCAAATGGTGAGATAAAAGACTCTCTAACAGTAAACTAGAATTTAGCGAAAAATATTATTATGTGGTTCAAAAATAGCGAAGATGGCTACAGCAGGCAGAGAAAATAAGGTGATAGAAAAAGTGGTTCCTTTGACAAGAAAAAAAATTATATTTAGGTATCTCTGAGGGGAGGGAGCAGAGAAATTTAAAACAAGGGGTGTGGAGGGGGATTATAGCGAAAATAACATTTTAATGTCTCTGACACACTTTTACAGTGTTGAAAAATGGTGAATAGAAAAGGCTAAAAAAAGTTAGAAGAAATAGGTAGATATTTCTATAACCAGGTAGAAAGTAGAGATAAAAATGCTAACATTTTTATATTCTGGCTGCACTTGTGTGCCCGAAGGCCCTAGCAAAGCATGATGGGGGGGGGGACAACCTTACGATCTTTCGCAGCCGGGTCAGCGATATACCGGGCTCGTGCATCCGAGGCTGTAACTTGACGAGGCAGCATTGAGGCTCGATGAATAGGAGCTTGTATAGATGCGGTATCGATGTCGCTGGCTTGAACAGCGAGGTTCTCCATCCTTTTGGCCCATTGTCTTTTCAGTTTTTGACCAGACTGCATAGGGGCTGCCTCACCCTCTCTTGCTCTCTTCGATGGAGGGGGCACACGTTCTTCATAATTGTCCTTAAAAAGAAGAAAAAATTTAGTATGAAATTAATGATTCCCTTTTTTACAGAAGAAAAATTAGTACCCCCGCCCCCTAACCATAATTTTGTCTAGAAAGCATTTATCGTAAAGAAGCCCCCTCCCCCCTTTTCAGCAAAGCAAAAAGGAAAATTTTACGAGAAATATACTCAGCTTGAAAATCATACGTTTTTATTGCACAGCTTGTGAAAAATAAACCTTGACAACGGTAGTCTATAGCCTTAGGATAGAAATCAATGTTTCTATTTTTACATTTAGAAAAAATTTCAAATTTTAAAGTCTATAGGCTTTAAATAAGATAAAAAGATTGTTAACACACAGCTTTAATGCCTAAAATTTGCGATCATAGGTCAAAATGCTATTCAATTTATGCATAATAAAGCTATGTATCTTTTTCTTAAACCCGCCCCCTTACTTTTCACTCGAAGAAACAATTTGTTTTCACCTTACAATGAAGGTCTTAGAGTTGAGGCATTGCCCTTTCCCCCCTGTTACATAATGTCCTAAAAATATTTGTTAGACATTAATTTGGAAATAACTCGTTTCTCTACTTCCATACAGGTTGCGTAGGCTTAGCTTAATTAACGCAATCTCTTTCTGTATGAAACTGTTTTAACTCGATGGGAAAAACTATCCTTTTTCAGTGAAAACTTTGGTTAAACTGCCAACGTAATTCAAGTGAATTAACAAGCAGGAAGTGCAATTGTGGGGTGTCAATAATTATTCCCTATTTAAATCTTCACGGTTTAGCGTTATAAGGGGGTCAGTGTATTAAGAGTTGACGGAAGTTAGCTGTCAAACAGAGAGTTCAAAAACATAGTTATTTCCATTGGAAGAATTAAAGTAGTAAATAGAGGGGGGAGGGGAAGGTTTACATGGTAAAAAAGAGCGTATTTTACGCTTTCTAGCGAGTATAAACAACACATAGTGGAGTTTTTATTGTGGGGGGGGTTACCTGAATTTGAATATATTGCGGGGGCTATGTAAAATGATTTTATTTGGAAATAACCTAGGAAAATTTACTAAATAGAACTCACATTATAAATCGATGTTTTAATTAGACTGGATAAAGTATCTTCTAAGCGAAACCTTTTGGCTAAGCCGCTATCGTAAGGATTAAGAAGCAGGATGTACATGACAGATATCAATAATTAAGATTTTAAATCTTTGCGGAAATGCTTAAGTCATAAGAGGGTCAGTATATTAAGGGATTGACAGAAAGTTGACAGTTACTTTTAGGTAAGATACTGAATTTAAAAAAAAACATAGTTATTTCCATTGGAAGAATTAAAGTCGTAAACAGAGGGGGGAGGTTTACATGGTAAAAATGAGCGTATTTTACACTTTCTAGCGAGTATAAACATCATATAGTGGAGTTTGTATTGTGTGGGGGGGGGGTATACCCTAAATTTACTGGAGGGGGCTATGTAAAATGATTTTATTTGAAAATAAAGTATGAAAATTTGCTAAACTGAACTCACATTGTTAATCATTGTAGATGAAGTTTCCAAGTCAACGTTCAATACTTTATCCATGGTGTCTTGAACTTTTATGAAAGTTTAATCACAACGCATGTCCGTTATATACAAAATCTCAAGGGCGAATTGTGATGTAATGGAAAACCTTATGTAACCGGCTCCCTGATTGGCTTAGAAGGAGACACGTGATCTTGTTTCCTGTTATCGCATCAATACATTCCCCCACCGATTATGTAAATCAATTTCTCGGAAATTCACTTCCCCCTCGAGTCCTAGATCAATACATTCCCCACCGATTATGTAAATCAAGTTCTCGGAAATCCACTTCCCCCTCGAGTCCTAGATCAATACATCTCTCCCCACCGTCAATGCGCATGTGCAAACTTCACCCTGGAGTCATTACACCTAGACAAACAACAACAAATCAGTTGACCTTGACCCCACTAGACTCGATCGATAATCTGACTGTGACGTCACTCTCTCCTGGAGTCATTATGCCCTCCCTACTGCTAAAGTTTTTTATTGTTAAAAAAATAGAGTTGTGAGAAAGTCAAACTTTAGCGTAATGAGCGGGGCGTTGAGGAGGGGACAGCCCCTTTCATATACGGAATAATTTCTGTTCATTTTAAGTTTTAACGTCGTTCCTTACTTTCAGTTAAAAAAAAGCTTGTTTTTTTTATTTGATTTTTAAATGTTTTTGAATTAATGCAGGTTTTGATCTTGGCTTACCGTATATGAATAACTAAAACAAAATTTGCATATTAATTTTACTTTTATTTGGTTAAATGGCTTTATCGAAACTTGTTTAATTTTATTTACAAACGTTTTTATTAGTAATAAATATACGTAACTTACGAATTAACTTACGTAACGAACTTCTATATTCATAGATTTTTAATACGTATATTAGGGGATTCTCCCCCTAGTCAATATCTTGCTCTTTAAGCTAAAGTTCGAACTTTGTTAAAATTCTTTAGAAATGACTCCTTAATCACAAAGGCCGTTAATTAGAAAAAATAGCTCTTATGAAAGTACTAAAAAATCTTTGGCTTAAAGAGTGAGGTATTGACTAGGGGGTGAACCCAGTCATACACGTAATATTTTCTGTTCGTTTTAAGTTTTGATGTTGTTCCTTACTTTCAGTTGAAAAACTTGTTTTTTTATTTAATTTCTAATCCTTTTCTTTAGTAATGCTGAGAAATCCGACGCCCCCTTCATAGAAGTTTCCCTTCCCCATGAAAACTTTCTTCATGGAAAGATCCTCCCATCTAAAACCCCGACCCACCCCCTCCCCACCTACCAGAAAAAATCCCCCCTGAAAACGTCTGTATACTTTCCAATAACCAATACTATATGTTAACATTGGGTAAAGTTCATAACTTTCAGCCCTCCCCCCGGGGAATTCGGGGGATTAAGTCATTCGAAAAGACATAGTTATCATATTTTCGACCATCCTGAACAAAATGGCTATCTCAAAATTTTGATCAGGTGACTTTGGGAAAAAATGAACGTGGGAGGGGGCCTAGTTGCCCTCCATTTTTTTGTCACTTCTAAAGGGCACTAGAACTTTTAATTTCCGTTCCAATGAGCCCTCCCACGTTATTCTAGGACCACTGGGTCGATACTATCACCCCTGGGAAAAAAAAAACAAAACAAAAAAACAAATAAACACGTATCCGTTATCTTTCTTCTAGCAAAAAATGCAAAATTCCACATTTTTGTAGATAGGTGCTTGAAACCTCTACAGTAGCGTTCTCTGATACGCTGAATATGATGGTGTGATTTTAATTAAGGTTCTATAGCTTTTAGGGGGTCTTTCCCCCTTTTTTCCAAAATCAGCCAAATTTTCTCAGGCGCGTAACTTTTGATGGGTAAGATTAAACTTGATGAAACTTATATATTTGAAATCAGCATTAAAATATAATTCTTTTGATGTATCTATTGGTATCAATACTCCGTTTTTTAGAGTTTCGGTTACCATTGAGCCGGGTCGCTCCTTACAGTTCGTTACCACGAACTGTTTGATGGTTAATCAAACAGTTCGTGATAATGAACTGTAAGTACGGAGTGACCCGGCTCAGTAGTGACTGAAACTCTAAAAAAATGAATTTTGATCCCAATTGACGTATCAAAAGAATTGGCTTATTATGCTGAAGCCAATAATATAAGTTTCATTGAGTTTATTTTTACTTATCAAAGGCTACGAGCCTGAGAAAATTGGTCTGATTTTCTAAAAAAGGGAGAAAGACTCCCTTGAAGTCATAGAATTTTAATGAAAATGACACCATCAGATTCAGCGTATCAAACAACCCTACTGTAGGGTTTTCAAGCTCATATCTGAAAAATGTGGAATTTTGTAATTTTTGCCAGAAGAAAGATCACGGATGCGTGTTTATTTGTTTGTTTGTTTTTTTCCCCAGGGGTGATCGCATCGACCCAGTGGGCTTAGACCGCCGAGAGAGGGCTCATTCTAATGGAAATGAAAGGTTCTAGTGCCCTTTTTGCGTGACCAAAAAAATTGGTGGGCATCTAGGCCCCCTCCCACGCCACCTGCTTCCTCAAATCGTCCGATCAAAATTGTGAGATAGCTTTTTTCTTCAGCATAGTTGAAAGACCCAATAACTATGTCTTTAGAGATAAAATAACCCCCTAGAGTCCCTGGGAAAGTTTTTTAAGTTATAAAATTTACCCATTGTTTTATTTTATTGCGAATATGCATACATTTTTCGAGCGTGGAGGGGAGGAAGAATTTTCTGTTGGGAGGATTTTGCACGGGAAGAATTTTCCATGGAGAGGGAAGTTTCCAGGGGTGAACTGTTAAGGGAGAAACTTTACATTTGGCGAATTTGCCAAAATTCCTATACGAAATTTCTTTATATGTCTTGCTTTTTCTTTACCGATTCAATTTCAGGCGTGGAGATGTTAAGGGTAATTGTCCAGGGTAAATTCTCGCCAGGATTGAATTGCCCAGATGATATTTCTGTGGGGAGGGGGATTTTTCCATGGAGGTGGAGCCAGGTATCCTCGCGTTATTTAAAAAACGATCAGATATTAAATAAAAAAACATGTGTTTTCAACTGAAAGTATGGAGCAACATTAAAGCTTAAAACGAACAGAAATTATGGCGTATTTGAGGGAGTTGCCCCCTCCTCAGCACCTCGCTCTTTACGCTAAAGTTTAACTCTTGAAACACAAGGGT
This sequence comes from Artemia sinica, assembly GCA_027921565.1. Lineage (NCBI taxonomy): Eukaryota > Metazoa > Arthropoda > Branchiopoda > Anostraca > Artemiidae > Artemia > Artemia sinica. The sequence goes on along the minus strand of CM051264.1, from coordinate 21,728,624 downwards.
CGTTTAACTAGAACAATAAGTAACTTTCTTTAAGGTGCCAAAAAACTGTAGCGTGGAGAGCGAGGCATTGAAGAGTGGGGCAGCCCCCTTCATATACGTGATAATTTCTGTTTGTTTTAAGTTTTTAATGTTGCTCCTTACTTTCAGTTGATAAAACTTTTTTTTTATTTAATGAAGCTTAGAGAAAAACATTTTTCTAAAGGCAATTAAAAAGTTATGTCAATGAAAGTAGAAGTATATAAAAATAGAACAAGTAATTAATTAAAAAAAAAAATCACACAAAACAATAGCCTACTTACAAAAACTAAGATATAAACTCTCAGCATTCAGTTCTCTTGAGCAATGCCAAAGCGTTGGACGGATATTTTTTAACAATATCGACAGTTTTGAACTCGGTTATCAAACACCAAAATATTTAATGCCCTAAGACTCAGTTGCTTATAAAAAGTAAGGCATTATCCAAGTAGTTTGTTCGAAATAAACATTAAAAATAAGATAAAGAAAATCAAATTAAAATTTTTAATTCAATGTTTTAATTTAATTTTGAATACCAAAACCAAAATATTTGCCACCTTTAAGCTTCATAACTGTGAAAATTTAATCTTTTTCAAAGCGACAGCTAGATAAATAAAATAACTCCTGGAAAAATAAATAATTGATAATAAAACACAAAAAACGTATCCATTCAGGGGGAAAATACTAAAATTACTAGCATTCCGTTCAGGGGAAACATTTCTAATTATAGTGGCTTCATATATCAGCTCATGGGTACTCTTGCAATGCATGCAAAAGTTGACGGCACATTCTTACCGAAATTGCCCCTTATTAAGTTGTTTTCCTTGTGTTTTCTTTAATTATACCAACTTTCTTGTGTACTAATAACTGCACTAATTACTAATAAAGAAATAAATATTTAGGATCACCATAAAAAGCTGATTCTTTGATTGAATGTTATCAATAGTTAGGATCTTACACTTTTGTTATAGGGTCAAAATCTATTGGCAGACAATCAACAATGGTGCAACACACATTTTTTCCATGGTTTTTCCCTATTCTGCTTTTTTTCTCTTGGTTTCCTTATATAGTCCCAGATTTCCAGAGGGGCCATGTCCCCCTACTCCCCCCCCCCTGCCGGCGCCCATGATTACACAGGTTAGCAACTTGACAACTCCAGCTCAAAGTTAAAAAAAAACCTTTATTGAGCTTTATAAATGCTGAAAAAAAACTAGCGAAAGTAAATCATGTTGGTTCTTAATCGCAGGAATTGCAAATGAAACTTGATTACGCAAGCAACTTAAAAATTACAGGACTGAGCGTGGAATATTAGGCAATGTTTCAGATTTTTTATTGACAACAACCTTTTAATGGTAAAAAAAAGAAGTAATAACAATGTTAATTTACGAGGCCACGAGGGAATTCGTGGTAAGAGTTGTCGAACCTATAAACCAATTTTGATTTTTTTGAGTACTGTAACGGTTACGTCATGATTTCTAATTAATATAAATTAATATCATGTGAATTTTCCGTCCATTTGTCTTTGATAGGAGCCATTTAAATTACAGTTAAATCGCTAAAAATTTAAATGAAGCACTTGGAACATATAAAATAACTTTCAAACCACGTGATGAGTTCAATGATTCGGAATAAAACTTGTCTTATGTCTGATGGTGACCAAGTAAATTCCACTAGGCCAGGGGCGGATATAGAGAAAAATCTCGGGGTAGAGGGGGCAATTTGACAAGGGCGCCAATGAGCAAAATCTTGGGGGCCCAATTTGACAAGCGTGCCAATAATTGACCAAATTGACAAATTAATTCTAAAAAAGAGTGAAAAAAAGAAAAAAAAGAGGAAAAGAGGTTGCCAGAAAAATCTTGAAGGGCGGCCTCCCTGGATCCGCCAGTGCACTAGGCTTAAAAAATCTCTAAACACATGAATCTAGAGGTGGTCCCAGTACAAGGACCACCCATCAGTATTACAGATAAAATATTTACCTGGATAGATTGAACTCACTCTATATGTGTTGATTATTGTACCAACTGAACTAACCAAGCCAGAAACTTGAGTTTGACGTCGATATTTTATTAAAATTACTGTATTTGTTTCACTTTGCCACTTGGGCTCTTTTTTTGTGAAACTAGAGTTCTAAACACTTATTGGTAACGACTCTGGGAATAAGGAAAGAGTCGACTTTGGGAAGACCGAAATAAAAACTAACACCTGAGTGAAGCGAGTGACTCAGTTATGAAGACAAAGACAAAAGGCCCGCGGTGTCACTAGGATAGCTCTTTGGAAAGCCTTTTTATAAAGGGAACGCATAGAGTGCGTTCGGATCCTAAACTATAGTAGTTGACTGCAGTTGAATTGACACTGCAAAGTCAGCCATAGTTCTAAAAAGTTGTCAAACAAACTTCAAAAGTTAGCTTCTTTGTCAGTGCTGCAAAATTTTTGAAAATTAGTAACATGGCCCTTGTCTAAGAAACCTGAATACAGGCTGATTAGCTTACATCAGCAACCTGATTCCTGACTGTAGCATCACTTGACTACTCTATAGTCATTGCTTATTGAGGCTTCAGAATAAAGCAAGAAACTATCTTCTAGAGATTTACTGTCGTTGTATGGTATTATTGCCTTATAGTTATTATGCATTACCTTAATTTTCTGTCTCAGGTTGCTCCCAAGTGTGCTAATTGCCAAGGCAACCTTGAGTCGTTTTCTAAGAAATGCCGAGTCCTTCTTGATGATTTAGCTCACCATTCTAGACAGCTTCGAAAATAAATCGTTCTGAAAACGAATGTTTGTCGATTCCTCATTCGAAAGCAACGGCACAAACGACAAGCAAGATTCGTTGAATAAAAAGTTATTGGATTCGTTATGTTCTGTTCCTCCCAGAGCACCTTTTGCCCTCAGTAAGCTTGAGTTTCTTGTGAAGGAGCAATAACAATCTAGTATTTGCCAAAACTACCCACGATGCATTAGGAAGGCCATTAGGTGGAATGGCTTTTAATATAAAGTAGAAGTTGGCTCCGCCAAAGCGACAGTTACATTGCTATCTGTCTTTTTAACCTTTTTCTCGTCCATGTTTACCTCACTTTCAAATTTTAGACAAAGACACCTTTCACTCTTATAATACATGCAAATACAGGTTGGCGAACGCGGTCCGTATATCTAATTTGCATAACCTCTTGGTATCGTTGTTTTCGACCGGTGCGCTTGCGCACTGTGAAGATATGATCTCATGAATCTTTTTTTTTTTGAATATAACCTTTTCTTAATTTTCTCTTCAAGCTATTTTTAGTTTTCAGTTTGGGGGGGGGGTCAGGTTTCAAATAGAATGAAAGCATGGCTTTTCATAGATCACTCATTTTAACTATATGTTTAACGCTCCTCCTCGATCCAAATCTATTCGATGCCTGCCTCTTTACACCCTCCAAGGAAGTTCTCATTCCCCTTAGTTCTTTCCTTCCGACATCCTCCGACCCCAACCGAGGATGACCTTCTTTCTTTAGCCCTAGATGGTTGGCCGAAGAGTACAGTCTTTGCCAATCTGTCATCCTTCATCCGCAGAACGTGCCCTACCCATTTCAACCTTTCTATCACTATAGCCCAAGAAACCGGGATTGAACCACACCTTTCCTACAGTCTACTGTTTGAAATACGGTCATAAGCAATCCGTAGGCCATTTCTCTGCAAAACATCTATCAAATCATCGTCTGATTTTTTTTGGATCACCCATGTTTCAGAACCATACTTGACCACTGGCTTCACTTTAGCTTTCAAATTTCTAATCTTGATTCGCAGACTTATCTTCTTCATCTTCCAAACTACTTTTAAACTGAGAAACTGTCCACTTGAAGCTGTCCACTTGATCAATCTTCTCGTTACCCAACATCACCTTTTCATCTTCACTTATTTCTAGCCTTAGTGACTTAGTCTTCTTAACATCATTTTTCAAATCGATTCTTGCTCCCTAAACTCGCAAAATCTTTAAAAAGTTCATTTATTTTGCTAACACTTTCATCTAGGATGCTTCGTCTTCATCAGCATAGTCCTAAAAACCTAAAAATGCATAAAATAATATTTAATACAAAAATGTTTACCGGTAATAGAATATGGAGCAGAGATTTGGGCGGAGACGCGGCACAGAAGTTGGACTCCCTCCAGCTCCAGTATTATAAAAGACTGTTTGGGTTACATCAGACATCTCATTCACAGATTCTGAAAGATGATATGGGCCTGTTTTCGTTAAAACTACGTAGGTCTATTTTGATGCTTAGATTTTGGCTGAAGCTCATTAGGTGTAATGAAGATAGACTAGTAAGAGCAGCTTATGATCAGATTATTACATATATGAAGGGGTTTGCCTCCTCCTCAACACATCGCTCTTTACACTAAAGTTATTTAAGTACTTTTAAAAGGCTTCTTATTGTTCTAACTAAACGACCCTTGTGTTTCAGGAGTCGTTCTTAAAGAACTGGGACAAAATTCAAACTTCAGCGTAAAGAGCAAGGTGTTGAGAAGGAGGTACCCCCTTTCATATACGTAATAATTTATGTTCGTTTTAAGATTTAATGTTGCTCCTTACTTTCAGTTTTAAAAACTAGTTTTTTTTATTTAATTTCTGTTTGGTTCAATATTTTAAAAGTCTTTCCTGCCATCTAGGTCAATCACGGCAACGCTGTTAGCATGCCAGTTTTGGTTTATTTTGTAAAAGCTATACTTTCCAGTTTCATACTTACACAAGGTCAGCCAAGGTGACATTAATATCGTTCCACTTGCCCCTTGAAATTCATTAATTAAAAAAACTTTTTCTAGAAAATAAGTTTTTCAAAGAAAAGTAAAGAACTCCATTAAAAAAAAGGAGCAAAAATAAAATCAAATAATCTACCAAGGGTGAAACTACCACAAATCAGCATCGATAAATAAATGAAACCCAAAACGAACAGAAATTACAATAAATAACCAAGTCAAACTCAAAACGAGCAGAAATTAATATAAGTTGGGCGCAAAACCCCTATGCCTTCCCAAGGCCAGAAAAAAATTTGCACTTTACTGAAAAAATATAATTTTTTTCACTTTTATAACTTTAATAAATCAAATAATATTAACATTGATTACTAAAAATCAGTATATGTATATTAAACTGACAATGCACATTCATTTTGACAATGCAGTTTTGATTGGATGTGTTTGGCGGGATGATGGGAGTTGGGGGGCTAGTTGCCCTCCAATCACTTTCAAATATTAAAAAGGCTACTAGCCCTTTGAATTTCCAATCGAATGAGCCTGTTTTGAAGTTTCTACGACAACGCCTTCTATAAAAACCTTATATGCTCCCAGGGCATAACTTAAAACCCTTGCCCTGAGGGTTGTGTGGGAGTGTCCTTCTCAAAAACATATTTTCTATCTGGAAATCAACAACGCTGAACAAAAGGGCTATCTCAAAATTTTGATTGGATGTGTTTGGGGGAATGACGGGCGTGGAGGGGGGCTAGTTGCCCTCCAACCACTTTCGACTATTAAAAAGGGTACTAGCCCTTTGAATTTCCAATCGAATGAGCCTGTTTTAAAGTTTCTACGACAACGCCTTCTATAAAAACCTTATATGCTCCCAGGGCATAACTTAAAACCCTTGCCCTGAGGGTCGTAAGGGAGTGTCCTCCTCAAAAACATATTTTCTATCTGGAAAACAACTACGCTGAACAAAATGGCTATATCAAAATTTTGATTGGATGTGTTTGGGGGAATGACGGGCGTGGAGGGGGGCTAGTTGCCCTCCAACCACTTTCGACTATTAAAAAGGGCACTAGCCCTTTGAATTTCAAGAAGAACAAAATGATAGCCATTTTGTTCAGGGTAGTTGATTTTCAGATAGAAAACATATTTTTGAGGAGGACACTCCCCCACAACCCTCAGGGCAAGGTTTATAAGTTATGCCCTGGGGGCATATAAGGTTTTTATTGAAATCGTTGTCGTAGAAACTTGAAAAAGGGCTCATTCGATTTGAAATTCAAAGGACTAGTACCCTTTTTAATAGTCGAAAGTGATTTGAGGGCAACTAAACCCCCTCTCACGCCCACCTTTTCCCCAAACACATCCAATCTAAATTTTTAGCTAGCCATTTTATTCAACGTAGTTGAAAGTTTTAGAAATTAGGTCTTTAAGTATGATAACCCCTCCACCCACAGCCCTCGGGGCAAGGGTTGTAAGGTATGCCCAGGGGACATTTAAAGTTTTTATTGAAAGCGTTGTCGTAGAAACTTCAAAAGGGCTCATTCGATTGGAAATTCAAAGGGCTAGTACCCTATTTAATAGTTGAAAGTGATTGAATAGCGACTAATGCCCCTCTCACGCCCATAATTTTCCCAAACGCATCGAATTAAAATTTTAAGATATCCATTTTGTTCAACGTAGTTGAAAGCTCTGAGAATTTTGTCTTTTAGGATGATAACCCCCTCAGAGCCCTCAGTGCAAGGGTTATAAGTTATGCCCTGGGGGCATTTAAAGTTTTTATTGAAAGCGTTGTCGTAGAAACTTCAAAAGGGCTCATTCGATTGGAAATTCAAAGGGCTAGTACCCTTTTTAATAGTCGAAAGTGATTGGAGGGCAACTAGCCCCCCCCCCAACGCCCTTCATTCCCCCAAACACATCCAATCAAAATTTTGAGATAGCCATTTTGTTCAGCGTAGTTGATTTCCACATAGAAAATATGTTTTTGAGGAGGACACTCCCCCACAGCCCTTAGGGCAAAGGTTTTAAGTTATGCCATGGGGGCATATAAGGTTTTTATAGAAGGCGTTGTCTTAGAAACTTCGAAAAGGGCTCATTCGATTGGAAATGGAGTGGCTAGTGCCCTTTTTAATAGTCAAAAGTGATTGCAGGGCAACTAGTCCCCCTCTCACGCCCACCTTTTCCCCAAACACATCCAATAAAAATTTTGAGATAGCCATTTTGTCAAACGTAGTTTTAAGTTCTTGAAATTAGGTCTTTGAGGATGACAACTCCCCCACAGCCCTCAGGGCAAGGGTTATAAGTTATGCCTTGGGGGCATATAAGGTTTTATATAGACAACGTTGTCTTAGAAACTTCAGAAAGGGCTCATTCGGTTGTAAATTTAAGTGGCTAGTTCCCTTTTTAATAGTCGAAAGTGATTCTAAGGAAACTGATACACCTTTCACGCCCACCATTTCCCCAAACACATCCAGTCCAAATTTTGATATAGTCATTTTGTTCAACGTAGTTGTAAGTTTTGGAAATTATATGTTTGAGCAGGAAACTCCCCCCACAGTCTCCAGGGGCAAGGGTTATAAGTTATGCCCTGGGGGCATATATGGTTCTTATGGAAGGAATGCTCGTATAAACTTCAGAGAGGGCTCATTTGGTTGGAAAATGAAAGTTTTATTTTACTTTTTAAGCGTCAAAAGATATTGTAGGGAACCACCCCCCCCCCCAAGCCCCTTTTTTCCCAAATGCATGCAATACAAATTTTGAGATAGTCATTAAGTTAAAAATTGCTCAAAAGTCAGATAACAAAAACTCAGGTGCCGTCACAACCCCGCAGGGCCCGGGGGCAGGCGGTGTAAGTTATGCCCCGGGGCATATATTGTTCGTATGAAAGAGATGCTGGTAGAAACTTCAGAGAGGGCTCATTTGATTGGATATTGAAAGTTCGAGCTCACTTTTTAATTGTCAAAAGAGATCCAAGGGCAGCTGTGCGCCCCCCCCCCACGCCTTCTTTTGCAAAACCCATCTGATGAAAATTTTGAGATAGGTGTTTTGTTAAAAATAGTTCAAAGGTCAGATAAGAAAGTTCCGGTGTAAATAGAACCCCCCAGGGCAAAGGGGAAGGCGTTCTAATTTATGTCCTAAGGGCATGTATGGTTCTTATGAAAGGGATACTCGTATAAACTTCATAGAGGGCTCATTTGATTAGAAATTGAAAGTTCTAGTTCGGTGTTCAAGAGTCAAGAGAGTTAAACTAGCCCCCCCCCCCACACGATCTTTTTTCCTCAAACCCCTGCCGCTGCAAATTTTGAGATAGCCAGTGTTTTGGAAATTGCTAAAAATTAGATAGCAAAAACGCCCCCCAGAGCCCGGGGGATAGGCGTTGTAAGTGTTGTCCTGAAGGAGGGGGGGGGGGTATATTGTTCTTATGAAAGGGATGCTCGTATAGGCTTTAGAGGGTGCTCATTTGATTGGAAACTGAAAGTTTTGGTTCAATTTTTAAGAGTCAAAAGATATCCGAGGGCAAGAAGCCTCCCCCACCCCCTTTTCCCTCAAGCCCTTCCGATAAATTTTTATAATACCCATTTCATTAAAAATATTTCAATGGTCAGATAAGAAAAATTCCTGTGTCGACGGAACCCACCAGGGCCCGGAGGCAGGTGTTATGAGTAATGCTCTAGGGGCATATATAGTTCTTATGGAAGGGATGCTCGTATAAACTTCGGAGAGGGCTCATTTGATTGGATATTGAAAGTTCTTGTTCACTTTTTAAGATTCAAAACAGATTGGAGGGCAACTAGTTGCCCCCCCCTAACGTAGTCTAAAGTAATGTAATTTACTTAATTAACGCAAAATTGCGTTAATTAAACTTACTCCTAACGCAAGTTTATCAAACCTATTTTGCGCAAACCTATATTTAAATATCAAACCTATATTAAAAAAAATTAATATGCAAAAAAAATTAACCTTAAAAATGAAAACTTGCTATTTCTGTCAGAAAAGTTATTATCACAATCAAAAAATTGTTACTTCTAAGAAAAAATTTGGTATCTTTGGTAGAAAAGTTGCTAATTTGAACAGAAAACGTGTTATCACTGACGAGAATGTTATTTCAAAGAAAAATTTGAGTGTGTTAAGTAAAAGTGTGTTAGTTTTAAGGAAAAAGTTGATACTTCGAAGGAAAAATTTGTTAGTGTTAAGGAAAATTTGCTACTTCGGACAGAAAACTTCTTATCATAACGAAAAAAATTGTTACTTCTAAGAAAGCTTGTTACATCTAGTGGATAAGTTGTCTTCACAACGAAAAATTGTTACTTCTAAGACAAAAATTTGTTATTTTTGAAGAAAACTTGCTAGTTCAAGTAGAAAACGTATTATCACTGACGAAAAAGTGTTATTTATAAGCGAAATTTGAGTGTATTAAGTAAAAGTATGTTATCACTGACAAAAAATATTATTTCTAAGAGAAATTTGAGTGTCTTAAGTAAAAGTGTGTTAGTTTTAAGGTAAAATGTTTTTACTTTGATGAGAAAATTTGTTAGTGTTAAGGAAAACTTGCTACTTCTGCCAGAAAACTTGTTAAAATCACGAAAAAATTGTTACTTCTAAGAAAAAAATTGGGTATCTTTGACAGAAAACTTGCTACTTCAAGCAGAAAACGTGTTATCAGTGACTAAAAGTGTTATTTCTAAGAGAAATTTGAGTGTGTTAACTAAAAGTATGTTAGCATTAAAGAAAAAAGTTTATGCATCGAAGAGAAAATCTGTTAGTGTTAAGTAAAAGTTTGGTAGTATTAATCGAAAATATTGATGCTTCGAAAAGAAAATTTGCTAGTGTTAAGGAAATCCTGCTACTTCTGTCAGAAAACTTGTTATCATAACGAAAAATTGTTACTTCTAAGAAAAATTTGGTATCATTGACAGAAAACTTGTTAGTTCTAATAGATAACTTGTTATTATTGGCGAAAAAATTGTAACTTTTAAGTGAAATTTATTATCATTGACGGAAAGGTTGGTGTTATTAGAAAAAAATTGTTTCTGTTAAGAAAATATCTATTACTTCTAAGAGAAATTTGAGTGTGTTAAGTAAAAGTTTGTTAGTATTAAGGGGAAAATGTTAATACTTCGAAAAGAAAATTTGTTAGTGTTAAGGAAAACTTGCTACTTCTGACAGAAAACTTGTTATCATAACGAAAAAATTGTTACTTCTAAGAAAAATTTGGTATCATTGACAGAAAACTTGTTACTTCTAATAGATAATTTGTTATTATTGGCGAAAAAATTGTAACTTTTAAGTGAAATTTGTTATCATTGACGGAAAGGTTGGTGTTATTAGAAAAAAAATTGTTACTGTTAAGAAAATATCTATTACTTCTAAGATAAATTTGAGTGTGTTAAGTAAAAGCTTGTTAGTATTAAGAAAAAAGTTGTTACTCCGATGAGGAAATTTGTTAGTGTTAAGGAAAACTTGCTACTTCAGACAGAAAACTTATTATCATAAACGAAAAAATTGTTACTTCGATGAAAAATTTGGTATCTTTGACAGAAAACTTGTTATTACTGACGAAAAAATGGTTACTTGTAAAAGAAATTTGATAGTATTAAGTAAAAGTTTTTTAGTATTGAAGAAAAAGTTGAAGCTTCGAAGAATTTGTTAGTGTGAAAGGAAAACTTTTTACTTCTGACAGAAAACTTGCGATCATAAACGAAAAAATTGTTACTTCTAAGAAAAATTTGGTATCTTTGTCAGAAAACTTGTTAGTTCTAACAGAAAATTTGTTATCACTGACGAAAAATTGTTACTTCTAAGAGAAATTTGATAGTTGTAACTAAAATTCTGTTAGTGTTAAGGAAAAATTGTTACTTTGATGAGAAAATTTGTTAGTGTTACGGAAAATTTGCTACTTTTGACAGAAAACTTTTTATCATGAATGGAAAAAATTATACTTCTAAGAAAAATTTAATAGTTTTAAGTAGAAGTTTGGTTGTATTGAGGAAAAAGTTGTTACTTTGAAGAAAAAATTCGTTAGTGTTAATGAAAACTTGCTACTTCTGACAGAAAACTTGTTATCATAAACAAAAAATTGTTACTTCTAAGAAAAATCTGGTATATTTGGCAGAAAACATGCTACTTCTTACAGAAAACTGACGAAAAATTGTTACTTCTAAGAGAAATTTGATAGTGCTAAGTAAAATTTTGTTAGTATTAAGGTAAAAGTTGTTACTTCGAGGAGAAAATTCTTTATTGTTACGGAAAAATTGCTACTTGTAACAGAAAACTTGTTATCATAAACGAAGAAATTGTTTTTTCTAAGAAAAATTTGGTATCCTTGACATGGAACTTGCTACTTCTTACAGAAAACTTGTTATTACTGACGAAAAAACTGTTACTTCTAAGAGATATTTGATAGTTTTAAGTAGAAGTTTGGTTGTATTGAGGAAAAAGTTGTTACTTCGAAGAGAAAATTTGCTATAGTGAAGGAAAACTTGATACTTCTGACAGAAAACTTGTTATCATAAACGTAAAAATTGTTACTTCTAAGAAAAATTTGGAATCTTTGGCAGAAAACTTGCTAATCCTTACAGAAAACTTGTTATCACTGACGAAAAATTATAACTTCTAAGAGAAATTTGATAGTTGTAACTAAAACTCTGTTAGTGTTAAGGTAAAAATTGTTATTTTGATGAAAAAAATTTTTTAGTGTTAGGGAAAACTTGCTACTTTTGACAGAAAACTTTTTATCATGAACGGAAAAAATTATACTTCTGACAAAAATTTGATAGTTTTAAGTAGAAGTTTGTTAGTATTGAGAAAAAAGTTGTTACTTTGAAGAGAAAATTTGTTAGTGTGAAAGGAAAACTTGCTACTTCTGACAGAAAACTTGTTATCATAAACGAAAAAATTGTTACTTCTAAGAAAAATTTGGAATCTTTGGCAGAAAACTTGCTACTTCTTACAGAAAACTTGTTATCACTGACCAAAAATTGTTACTTCTAAGAGAAATTTGATAGTTTTAAGTAGAAGTTTGTTAGTATTGAGGAAACAGTTGTTACTTTGAAGAGAAAATTTGTTAGTGTTAAGGTAAAATTGCTACCTCTAACAGAAAACTTGTTATCATAAACGAAGAAATTGTTATTTCTAAGATAAATCTGGTATCTTTGGCAGAAAACTTGCTACTTCTTACAGAAAACTTGTTATCACTGACGAAAAAATTGTTATTTCTAAGAGATATTTGAGTTTTAAGTAGAAGTTTGTTAGAATTGAGGAAAAAGTTGTTACTTCTAAGAAAAAATTGGTCTCTTTGGCAGAAAACTTGCTACTTTTTACAGAAAATTTGTTATCACTGACGAAAAAATTGTTACTTCTAAGAGAAATTTATTATCTTTGACGTAAAACTTGGGGCTATTAGAAAAAATTTGTTACAGTTAAGAAAAACCTATTACTTCTAAAAGAAATTTGATAGTGTTAAGTAAAAGCCTATGAGTATTAAGGAAAAAGTGGTTACTTCGAAGAGAAAATTTGTTAGTGTGAAGGGAATCTTGCTACTTCTGACAGAAAACTTGTTATCATATATGAAAAAAATTGTTACTTCCAAGAAAAATTTTGTATCTTTGACAGAAAACTTGTTATCACTGACGAAAAATTGTTACTTCTAAGAGAAATTTGATAGCATTAAGTAAAATTTTGTTAGTATTGAGGAAAAAGTTGTTACTTCGAAGAGAACATTTTTTAGTGTTAAGGAAAACTTAATACTTCTGACTGAAAACTTGATATCATAAGCGAAGAAATTGTTACTTCTAAGAAAAATTTGGTCTCTTTGACAGAAAACTTGCTACTTCTAGCAGAAAACTTGTTATCACTGTTGAAAAATTGTTACTTCGATGAGAAAATTTGTTAGTGTTACTTCTAAGAAAAACGTGGTATCTTTGACAGAAAACTTGCTACTTCTTTACAGAAAACTTGTCATCACTGACGAAAAATTGTTACTTCTAAGAGAAATTTGATAGCGTTAAGTAAAAGTTTGTTAGTGTTAAGGTAAAAGTTGCTACTTCGATGAGAACATTTTTTAGTGTTAAGGAAAACTTGCTACTTTTAACAGAAAACTTGTTATCATAAATGAAAAAATTGTTACTTCTAAGAAAATATTTTGACAGAAATCTCTTTGACAGAAAACTTACTACTTCTAACAGAAAACTTGTTAGCACTGTCGAAAAATTGTTACTTCGATGAGAAAATTTGTTAGTGTTTCTTCAAGAAAAATATGGTATCTTTGACAGAAAACTTATTATCATATATGAAAAATTTGTTATCTTGCTACTCCCGACAGAAAACTTGTTATCATAAACGAAAAAATTGTTACTTCTAAGAGAAATTTGATAGTATTAAGTAAAAGTTTGTTAGTATTGAGGAAAAATTTGTTACTTCGAAGAGAAAATTTGTTAGTGTGAAAGGAAAACTTGCTACTTCTGACAGAAAACTTGCTATACTAAACTAAAAAATTGTTACTTCTAAGAAAAATTTGGTATCTTTGACAGAAAACTTGTTAGTTCTAACAGAAAACTTGTTATCATAAACTAAAAATTGCTACTTCTAAGAGAAATTTATAGTTGTAACTAAAACTCTGTTAGTGTTAAGGAAAAAATTGTTACTTTGATGAGAACAATTGTTAGTGTTAAGGAAAACTTGCTACTTTTGACAGAAAACTTTTTATCATGAACGGAAAAAAATCATACTTTGAAGAAAATTTTGATACTTTTAAGTAGAAGTTTTTTAGTATTAAGGGAAAATGTTGATACTTCGACGAGAAATTTGAGTGTGTTAAGTAAGAGTTTGTTAGTATTAAGGGAAAATGTTGATACTCTGAAGAGAAAATTTGTTAGTGTTAAGGAAATCTTGCTACTTCTGACAGAAAACTTGTTATCATAATGAAAAAATTTGTTATCTTTGATGGAAAACTTGGTGCTATTAGAAGAAATTTGTTACTGCTAAAAAAAACTGTTACTTCTAACAAATTGTGCAAATATTAAATGTGAATTTCTTATGTATTAAGTATGTTTCATATCATTCGAAGACATATAGAAAAAAGTTGAAAAATATATCTTCTTAAAAAAATAATAATAAAAAAAGTTGAAAAAAATAACATGTTAAAAAAAAGTTAAGAAAAATGGAGGTGGCCCATGAAGTTGAAGGGAGGGGGCCCTCCTGTGTCTCAAGCGCGCAAAAAAAGTATTAAAAAATGTGGGGGGGGCCAAAAGGTGGAGGGGGCCCTCCTGTGTCTCAAGCGTGCAAAAAAAAGTATTAAAAAAATAGGGGGGTCCAAAAGTTGCAAGGGGTAAGGGGGGCCCTTCTGTGTCTCAAGCGCGCAAAAAAAGTGTAAAAAAATGGGGGGGGGGGCAAAAAAGTTTGGGGGAGGGGCCCTTGGGGGTTGGGGTGGGGGACCTTGGAGGTTAAGGTCCTTGATGGCTAGGATCATTGATGTTTGCTGTCATAGATATTCAAATCCATAATTGTCTCACGTAATCCCATATTGTGTACTTGTTCATTCTAAGACATGTAAAAAACGTTGAAAAAAATATCATGTTAAAAAAATAATATATAAAAAGTTAAAGAAAACTTCTATAAAAAGTGTAAAAAATGGGGGTGGGGCAAAAAATTTGGGTGGAGGAGGGGGGTCCTTGGGGGCTGGGGTAGGGGACCATACAACTCTGTTCAAATGGAACTTGTGTATTCTAAAGACCACAGAGTTTCACCCCAAATCATACTCTAAAATTTCTCAAACAGTTTCACCCAAAAAAATCCCTAAAATGTTGATTAATTTGTTTTCGCCCAAATAATCCCTAAAAGTAATTTCAGAATGATCCTTTGTTTCGGCATCCCTGCGCTGTCACATTTGAAATTCCCAGGAAACCATTTCCCGCGTAAAATATATTCAATCTGTCTTGATCTCGTTTGAATTTCTGAAAATATCTATGGTGTTCCTAGTTACACTATTAAGGCTTCGAATGAATATTAGAATTTATCCCTTAACCTAAAGACCAGAGAAGCCATATTGTTTCCTAATTCCCCTCATGTTACATTAGAATTCCCCGTCAGATTATGCAAATCAATTTCCCAGAACTCTAGTCACTTCTGTCTGTATCCAGCAATGTTGTAAACTTCTGTCTGTAAACTTCAATGTTGTAAGCATTGTCCCATTAATTTCAGTGCGCATGTGCATTTTCCCCGCAGTATTCCAAGTTCCCTGATTGACCTTGAAAGAGGTACTTTTAAAGCACTATAGTACCTTTCTTATCTGGCAATGATGTAAACTTCGTACCGTATTGGATAATGGGTTCCTACTTATATGTAAACATTGGGTAAAATTCATAACTTTCAGCCTTTCCCCCAGGAACTTTGGGGGATTAAGTCATCCTAAAAGACATAGTTATTATATTTTCGACTATTCTGAACAAAATGGCTGTTTTAAAGTTTTGATCGGGTGACTTTGGGAAAAAATGAGCGTGGGAGGGGGCCTAGTTGCCCTCCATTTTTTTGGTCACTTAAAAAGGGCACTAGAACTTTTAATTTCCGCTTGAATGAGCATTCCCCCGATATTCTAGGACTACTAGGTCGATACGTTCACCCCTGGGAAAAGAAAAACAATAAACACGCATCCGTGAACTTTCTTAGGCAAAAAATACAAAATCCACATTTTTGCAGATAGGAGCTTGAAACCTCTGTAGTAGGGTTTTCTGGTTCACTGAATCTGATGGTGTGATTTTCATTAGGGTTTTATTACTTTTAGGGGGTGTTTCCCCCTTTTCTGGAAAATCAGCCGAATTTTCTCTGGCGCGTTGATGTATCTATTGGTATCAAAATTATGTTTTCTAGAGTTTCGGTTACTATTGAGCCGGGTCGCTCCTTACTTACAGTTCGTTGCCACGAACTGTTTGATGTTGAGTTATGGTTCCAAAACGTCGTGGCCATCCAAAATTAGGTCATCACTAGAAAGAGTGGGAATGCCTTACTTATAGGAATGATGGTCTTGGTTCCCGTGATCTACCAACAAATTTAGTAAGCCTGGTACGATTAATATTAGAGGGTCAAGAAGTTCAGTATTGGCAAGGGCTGGTTTTAAATTCTACTACATAGAATCATTATAATCAGGCTAAACCGAGTTTTGGAGAGGAAACTTAATTTAAATTTAATTTACCGGCTATGATTTTATGTCGATGGATTCAGCTTAGGGCGGATTGCCTTCCGATCCAGAGCAGGCAAAGGGTGTTCGACAGGGGGATAGTTGATCCTGAAGGTCGGTATGTGTGTCCTCTTTGTAGAGATGAGGACGAAGATTTGGACCATTTTCTCCGAAAGTGCCCGGTGCACTCTGATTTAAGGGGAAAATACTTACATGGGATTGTTTTGCTGCTTCCTGGTATTTTACAAAGTAGTAATCCAACCACAATATTTCGTAGTGGTGCGCACATAGAGAAGGGATTAGAAAGAAGGAAAAGTTTATACAATTAATTATTATTTATTATATGGAATTACATTTATTTTTCTCGATAAATTACCATTAGGTATTATTTGCTATGTATCATGTTTCTGTGCATTTCGTAATTGGTTCTGTTGTGATTTCTTTATTTTTCACGAATTTTTGTGTGTATATGGCTCTTGGGCTTTGGAAATACACGGTCTATCTATTTATCTATCTAATCTAAGTCCAGGAAAGTTTTTCTTCCCAACATTCCTTCTGAAACCTGACGCTTATTGAAAACTTTAAATTGATTGAAGAGAAAAATAAGACAAATTATGTTTATTGACCTTAGATGAACAAATGCAGGCTTATTCTGGGTCCTCCAGTACAGAATAACGGTCTACCACAGAATAACTTGAAGTCAAAATTTGTATATCTGAATAAGTCAAGCTTTCACTCTTCTTAAAATTCCACACATTGATAACTAAATAGAACTTGAAGAGAGAAGTAATAAAAACCATGTTTATTTATGAAAACAAAATCAGAATTTTATAGGACCATTGGTTCCAAGTTCCAATCTTGGGACGTTTGGTATTGTTTATAAAAGCTTCACAGTGCTTTAGACAAGAAGAAGAGACCATTCAAAAAAAAGAGACTTCTAAAGACTACTTAAAAACAAAAATTTACGATACCAGATTCAATAGAATAAAAAATGGAAAACAAAACGAAATATAGGATAAAAATGAGAAGGGGGTATGAGGCCCGGAAATGGTTCGAAAAGCTTTATTCCCTGATTAGTTTGTGACTTAAAGCCTTATGCCCTGGGATCAAGAGGAGCCTAATGTGTAAAAAAGAATTTCTGGGTCCCCGCCCTAAAAAATGGGGCACAAAAAGGCCAAAAAATTTTTTCTGAGCCGGCTTAAAACTTGTTTCCTTAAATCCTGAGCTAAGACAACCCTAATGAAGAAGATAAGATGATATTTATTCATGGCTAATTCATCATACAAAGAATACATTGTGTTATCCCCCAAAGGCTCCTAAGCCTGTAAAGAGGGGGAATAAATACGTTTTAATTGAGCACTAAATCAAGAGAGAGAGAAAAAAAGATAATAAATATTAAAACATCAGTCACCAAAAAAAATGGATACATTTAATAAGATCGAGTAGATTAAATAGAATACAATCAATGCTACACAAAAACAGAAAAGGAAGAAAACAAAGCCATGCACAAGAAAACCAAATGGAAACCAAAGACAAATAGGAAACAAAATTTCGGTTCTCTCCAAAAACAGACACAACAAAAAAATTCTGGGTAATTCCCGTGAAAATGTGGTCCTAGAAACTTATGAGTTGGGTCATTCGACAGAAATTGGAAATTCTAATACCGTTTTTAAGGCCGAAGGTGATTTACGGTAAAAAAAAAATCAATAGCTTTTTTGCTAGCGTTGAATAGTCTAAAAGTATGCCTCCGGGGTCAATATAACTCCCACAGCCCCAGGGGTAATAGCCATAAATCATGTACATTAGTCACTGTTCACAGATCACAGATAAGATTTAGTAGAAAAACTCTTAGGGATCGTTCGCTGGGATAAGCTTTCTAGAGTTTCACCGGGATATAACCTAGATAAAAGACTTAATAAGATTTATTTATTTAGACATGGAGGATGAGACGCATAATTATATAGAGAGTAGGGCTCGTTATGAATAAGAAGCTTATGTTTTACTTAGGTTTTGAAGGCATTAATAATAGAAATACAGCGGCTCATTTTGTGATCAGAAAGTGCAAGGTATTAGTCATAGTAGTATATGCCTCTGCAAAGTCGGCTGATGGAGATAGCAGTGGCCCCGATGACTTTACTTGCAACAGGAACAAACAGACATGATCCCAAGTAGAAATACGGTGTTTTTATTTGGGGATTTGGATGGCCAGGCTGGTAGGAATAGGGTAAATGGCATCCAACCTGGGTAAATTTTGTGTAGAAAAGGAAAATAGCCACGGTTAAAGGCTACTACTGTCTAGACTTAAGCTAAAGCTGAAATTTAGGAAGGGCAACTACCTTCCACGAAGTCTTGTCGTTAATAGACTTCATGATGAGAGTTTGAGAGGAATTTTCCAGGAACAGTTGAACATGAGACTGAAGAGTCTGAAATTTGACAACGTGGATGATTGATGAAAATTTTTTAGGAAAGTAGTTTTTGAAGTAGCAGATAGTGTCTTAGGGAGGAAAGACAGAAACGCAGCAAAGAATATTAGTGAAAATGCTAATACTTTAGTGTCAGCCTGGTAGAAAAAAGAAGGGGGTTGTAAAAGAGATATTTCAGTGATACGTCATATCAGAAAAAGAGGAATATAAGATAAGTAGAGAAAGGATTGAATATGAATTGAGGATGTGGGAAGTGGTGGCCAAAGATAAAATTGCTGAAGATACGGAAGCTGCGGCAGAGTGCATACTAGTAAAATATTATATTGACATGTCAAAAATCGAAGGAAAGCATTCAATCTCGACTTGCGCCAGTTAGAGAAAGGAACGGAACCTCAATTCTGTTTACAAAAAAGTTTTATTCTTTAACAAAAAGTGTTAAAGAGAGATGGGCAGAAAGTTTTGAGAATATGTTAAACCATGATAAAGTCACAAGGAATGACTTCGAAAAGAGCGAAAAAATTTGTGACAATTTAGAAGTGAAGCAAGACTTATTTAGCAAAGAAGAGATAAAGATAGTATTAAAAGAATTAGATAATAATAGGAGCTCAGGTGCTAATAGTCTAGTAAGAGAGTTTTTGAAATGTGGTGGCTGTGAAGTTAAAGGTACATTACTGAAGATTACGAATATGACTTTTAAAAAAGGGAATTACCCACCGATTTTAGGAAAAAGGTAATAAGGGTAAGTGTGGTAATTATAGAGGTATTAGCATGGTTTCTGTAGGAAGCAAATTACTTAGTATGATGATACTTCTTAGACTTAGAGACGCTGTAGGTAAAGTTTTAAGAGAAGGACAGTGTGGTTATAGGAGGGGGAGAAGAAGCGAATGTATGAGAATTGTCTGAGTCATCAGACCCCTTTAGTCCTCAGTTTTACATATTATGAATAAGTGTTTTACTCGGCCGATACCAAAGCTCTAGTGAAGGTAGTATCCTTGTATTGTATTCCAAGTAAATACATTAAAGTGATTAGTACTATGTGTCAGAACCATATTGATGCAATTAAGGTAGGAAATGAGGTTGGCAACTGGCTTCGTATCGAATCAAGAGTTAAGAAAGGTTGCATTATCTCCCATTCTATGAGGATCAACTTGATGGACTTAGTCCTAAGGGAACGGCAAAGACTGTGGTAGACCATGGAACTCTCCTAGACTTAGATTGCACAGTGGATTTGAGTGTTCTATATGAAAGTTTTAGCAAAATGGACGATTTTTTGAAGGTTTTGAGAGTTCAGGTAGCAAAAATAAGTTTGGAAATTAATGTTAAGAAGACCAAGTCGTTTAGAACGGGAATAAGTGTAGGTGAAGGAGTTATGTTGGTTAGCTAGAAGATCGATCAAGTGGAAAGCTTCACTTCACTAGGTAGTATTATTAGTAAAGATGGTGTATGCAGTGAAGATGTTAAAAGTAGAATAGCCAAGGCCCAAGATATTTTTCCACAGTCGAAAAAAGTTGGAAAGAAGTTTGGAAGTTTTGAATAGATTGGAATGGAAAGGGGTGCATATCTGTGTTAGCATCCGGTGGCTTGGAGCTGCAGTGAGCTATTAGTAGCAGTAACAGTAGCAGTAATAGCAGTAGCAGTTTTCATAATCCTCTACCAAATTGAAACTTTTGTCAAAATGGTCATCTCAGATGACCATTTTGGGCATCTTCAGATTTTGACCAATTTGCTTTGACGTAGAGATTGAAGGGGCCAGGGGTATACTACAACCGCTTTTTAATTCTTAGTACTTCCCCTTCAGCACACAGCCCAAATATATATTTTACAACCATATATGTTTTGGAAGATACATTTTATTTAAATCGAAGTTAGAAATAAAGAACATAAGCTACCTAAATCCTCAAGGTATTTACTTTATTTTGTTTTATTCCATAAAAGTTGCTTATTACGAATCATTAACCTTAATATTGTATCTAGAATATCCATATTAAGTCTGACAAAATGCCAGCTACGAGCTGGCAACTCTTAGAACACTTCTAAGAAAAGTGAAATCTGAACTTTGAATTATCTTTTCCTTCGAATCTTTAAAGTTTATAGGCAAAATATAATTAATTACAGAATATTCCGGGAGCTATTTGATTTTGAGGTCAAGATGGGCATGTTATTTAATATTTACCAAAAAAGTCATTGTTTTGCTTTGTACTCGCAAAGTGCAAATTTTGCATCTGTAATTTGACGTTTGTGCTGAAATGCAAAAATACCGGTATTTTTGCAAAATCTTAATTTTTTAATGTCGAATTTTTTCACGTTTATCGAAGTCAGCTTGCAATCCAAAGAATATTTGTGCCTTCTAAAGACAGGTCACATTCAATAAAAAAAAAAGATTGTAAGCCTGAATTTGTAAAGGTTGTACCTGAGATACTACGACTTATAAGGCTCTTTATTCGCCTTTCTAATGTTTCTTGTTGTTCTTGTTTTCTTTCATACAGTCTAGGCAAGGCTGTATCTAGAGGAAGGGGGTCAGGGCATTGACACCCCCCCCCCCCAAAAAAAATAGCCCTCCCGAGCAAAATCCTGACTACAGCTTTGAGCATAAAGGATTTATATTTTGTTTTGTGAGGAAGAAAGTGAGGAAAATCGCTATTTGAAGATGATTCAGGAACGGTAGCTACTACTAGTAGTACCCCATCCATTGATTCTGCAACATGCCCTCCCCAGTTTCTGCAACATGCCCTCCCCTTTCCATTGAATTTCTACAACAGGCCCTCTGACGTCATCCGACACACCTGTACAATGCGGTCAGCTGTTTCTCGGCGACATTCCCGCCCTTGGCAAGAGCTCAACGGTTGTGTCAGGTAAATTTCTACCGGAGCCCTTTGACGTCACGGTAGACACCCCCGTTTCAAACGTATGTTTCACCATGCGACACACCCTCGCCTTTAAAGGGTCAGAATTAGTGGAGCTACCAACCCCTCAGGCTGTCACGCCTACGGAATGCAGTCACCTCTTCTATTAAAGGGAACAGAGTTGCCAAGGCTCCATGACACACCCCTCTGGGCTCTAATGACGTCATACGGCTTATCCCGTTTCAAACCATCAGTTCTATTATGCTTGACGCAATTTTACGTAACCCTGCGACAGGAACCCATGGGGGAGCCCCTGTTTGTAACGTAACGTCAGCTCACACCTTACGTAATTATTATGCAACACTGTCATGCGGTACTTTTTTTCATTAAATTACTGGCGGCACACACTTTATGTAAGGTCAGCGCATCTTACGCATGGACGGCGCATCAATCACTGCCAGTTAATACCATTTTGACATTTTTCGGCCAAAAGCCTCAAGACATTTCCTTTTTGGCGTTTCATTTTTTCGCTCGAAATACCTTTTATATTTTTTTCTATAGTTCTTGACCCCTCCCGGACTCGAAAGGTCATTCCCTTCCAATGGTACAGCGCCCCAAGCAACTCGTCAATGAAACCGTTCACTGTATTTTGTATCAGGAACCAAATTCTAAAAATAATCTATTGTATGACGGCTAAGATTCCCCATTTTTTGGCACTCGTTAGAATGATGCGTTACTCTCCCAATTTGATACACTCCAGGGGAAATTTGCTTTCAAGATATTAATAACGATGAAACGAAACTGTACGCTTTCTTTACGTGGGATATTAGCTTTCATACTGTCGCGACAATACGCCCCCCTCAAATTAGATGCGAATTTAAGACATATTGAGAGCTTTTAATGAAAATATCCATTTCTTTTAGTACCTGTTAGACTTTCAATTCTTTCGTGGTAAAAATTTCTTAATGTCTCCACCCTAACTTTTAAGCTGTATTTCAACCCCACAATGACATTACATGACTCCCCCTCTCTCTCCCCCCAACCCTGACAATATCATCCATACAATACATTTTTCAGGCATTTCATATTAAAAATTATGTCTTTAAATCCCGTGATACTAGTTTTTGGGCAGCCCAAGCCAATCATAATGCCCCACAAAATACTAGTAGTATTTTACCTTATACTTCTATAGAGGCCCTAGGAATCACTGTGCTATTCTATAGAGGCCATAGGAACCACGTTCTATAGAGGCCATAGGAAGACGTTTCTATAGAAGCTCTACACCTTTTCAAAGAGAGTGAGTATCCCTTCACAATATCGTATGGATTCTATTGAAGCTATAGGAAAACATTTCTATGAAGGCTCTACACCTGTTCAAAGAGAGTGAGTATCCCCTCACAATGTCGTATGGATTCTACAACTTTATGTTCCTTCCCATGCTATTCTAAAGCACTATGTTCCTTCCCATGCTATTTAAGGACATTATGTTCCTTGGTACCTTTCCAAGCAAAGCGATCAAACACGTTTTGGAACTAGGAGTGCGATTGTATAATACAATCAGACTGGTTTCTGAGGCAACACCCACTTTTTGGGGCCAATCAGAGGGAGCGGAGGCTACTCCATATACGATAACTTGATTAGTAATTGGATTCAAATAAAAGGAGTGATTTTCATTGTAGTTCATATTAGTAAGAGAATTGAATTCAGAGAGAATGGTTTATTTGAGACGATATTAGTTGAGAAAATGAGTGGAACATTACACTATGGAGCTGATGGGACAGTGCAGCAATGATACAAGAGTACCAAACGTGGCTGTGGAAATAACACGAGGATGTAGACTAAGCCTTGAATGGGATGATATGTGTGGCAGATACATGATATCATTGAGCAAATTTAAAATGGAGGAGCAATTAGGCTTTGCTGCGAAACTGAACATTTTGCATATAAATAGACTTCAGGGAGCATTAGATGCACTAGTGAAACATATTGATGAAAACAAATTGAATCAGTGATTATTATTGTTGTAATTATGCTCAATAAAATTGTTTCTAAATCAAAGATATTTTTCTTTCTATATTAGGCTAGCACATATTTTTTAGAGTAGAAAAAACCCTGGTTAGTCTGAAGTTGGTTGTGAGAGTGCTAGGACTCTAAAAAATGGATAGATTTGAGAAAGAGCGAATCATGGGGAATGTTTATGGAAAAAAGTTTGATTCTAGATGATGATTTTCTAGAGCTGTCTATTCAAGGGAAGATATTTTCTCAGGGAATGCTTATTGATATAATGAAAACTGATTCTCTATCACAAGACTATTGCATGAAGCTTTTATGTCGTGGTCCAAATGCATTTACACAATTTATTGACATATTAATCATGACCCAGCAAAATGATATTGTGGATATGCTTTTAAACGCTAGCTTAGAAATTTAGGACTTTTTTACATGAGAAAGATGGAGTTCAAGGATGATTTACTCCTGTCTCTCTCTCTACCCCACTCAATTTGTTGTTGGTAGCTCAGTTTCATTTTGGCGGTGAGAGTGTCAACACATGAAAAAATGTTCCATACATGTCCCCTATGTATGTACACACTGGGCAGCTGGTCATCATGTGAGAATTGCACAATGATTGATGAGTATGATGAAAAGTGCAGATTATGCAACCCGTGTAAATTGCATAGAGAATACTGCTTGTCCTGTCTTGAAGTGGTGTGTGACTCTCATCCTAGAGGGCACCTATGCTCGAATTTTCACTATGATAAATGTAATCAGTGGGAGAATACATATCCTGGTATGATTGGAAAGAATCCTAAGCGTGATTTTAGTTTATTGCTAAGAGATTGGTATCGTCGTGGCTTTAGATTGTTTTGGGAGGAGGAGCCGGGTCAGCGATTCAACTGTTGGAACAACAAAAGAATTTGGTTTTTACGTCATCGCTGTGAAGACAATGGCTTTTATGATTATAAATCCACTGATTTTTATTTGGCTGTGACGGAATGTGATTCGCCACTTGAGGACACTGTTTGTGACATTGCTTCAAATAAACAAATTGAAACATGTGAATTCTATAAAATGAATGAGAATAGTATCATTGACTATACAAAGAGATATGACAAGAGTGAAGTTACACTCTACTGTAGAAAATGTGACCCTGACATTGCAGCACATCAGGATCAGTATACTGTGAATTCAGATAATCTACCTGCATTAGTTGTTGTCGACAAATACCTATACCCAGTAGAAGATGAAATCTAAAGAGTAGAAAAGTCGTTTTTATCATGTACATACATTATTTTTACTAATAAACAATTTCACATACATTTTTAGAACATTTTATTCGTAGGGTACTAAAATCAATATTAAACACGCTTGTAAGTATATTTTCCACTAGAAAGTCGTTCAATCGAGGAAAGTCAACGTAGATGTCGAGAAACTGCTTGTAGGTATAGCCACGACATCTGAACATGAAAAAGAGTAGAGCATGAAAGCCGCATGTCTTAGTCGTTAAATCCTGTACTCTCCTTTGATTTTGAATAATAGTTTTCCCACTGCTCTGCAATAGGACTTGTACTGGAACATGTATGGATCCATATTAAATACGCTGATTATTTGGTTTGTGTTCATGGTTCTAGGTCTAGTAGAACACTGCCGTCGGGTGTGATTTACCAATAGGTTTCAAATTGACTCAATGATATTAGCGTGATACTCTCAGTCAAAACATCGGCAAATGTACACTCTAAACGTACATTCCCTGTTCGTACTATGCTCATATCCTGGGTCCCCGACAGGTCCAAAACAATTACGCCATGATTTTTTGAAAACATTGAATCGGTTATTCCATTTTCAAATAGTTGAGAGTCATGATCTAGGGATTGCATGGTCAACTCATCCAGAGTTCTATAGAATTTTTTGTCAAATGACAGAGTGTACAGTGGAATACCATTCACTCTGCACACAAGGCTACATAGACTGAAAAAATTAAAATCATGGGGGGATTCAGTCCAGGATCCAACGGCACTGCCACTCTTCACAAAGGCCAAAGCGAGTTTTGATGGGATTTCTCCATTGATAAATGATGAATCGGTATAACTACGAGACCCGGTGGCAATGTGACGTTGATTGGTAAATGTATGGGGACAAGAAGTTTAATGTTGTTGCCATTGGCTCTTAGCTTTTCCACTGCCAATTCAACAGAGCTCATAACCTGTTGGTTTTGGACATGAAGAATTGCCGATGTGATAATGACATTTGCATCGGGTGCTGCAGGAATTGTTTTTCTCAAATTGAAATTCGATAGGGCTAGTTGCAACTTTATGTCAATCTTGACATTGGGGGGTAACCATTGGGATATAATGAATATCTCATGATTTAATATTCCAATTAAATGATACTCCAGGGTCACTGCAGTAGTCAAATCACCGTCAGTATCAACACCTGATTGATATTCATAGCCAAATGACTGTCCTCTCAACTCCTTATATGCCTTTGGTGTCATCATCATAAATTGTATGTAGCTTGCATAGTTGGATAAATTATTACTAGTGCTCACCAATGTCCCATTAATAAATACATTAATTTGTTTGAACAGGTCGTGTAGAATACAGTTTTCGTAGGAGAGACCATCGGCAGCAGATGGAGTTGTATTATATGACTTTTTCTTCTCCGCAACATTTAAATCAATAAATGTTGACGACAAATCAATGAAATAGTCTTCATTGGAAAATATTTGAAAGTGTATATTTTCCGAGAGGGGCTGCTGGGGATGAAGTTGTTCATAGTAGCCAATCTTGACACTGGCATGAACATTTTCAGCATTGAACAGATTCAATGAAGAACTGATTGATGGATGTGATTCCTTGTGTTGGAGATAAGTCATCTTAAGAGAAGAAATCCTTCTTTGATCTAACAATCTTTTTCTTCTTATTGGTCTTCGTTGTTTTGTTCCTCAAAGTCCTTGTTGATGTCCTTCGCTTCCCGCCTGGGTAGAGACCGATGAGTGAATAAAGCGCACGCATCCTTTTCAACCCCTTCCCATTTTGCTGAGATTTTCATTGCTCACCAACGGCTCTTGCTGAAGATCTAATATTTTCCTTAACACTTTCGTTGAAATTTTTACCCGACCCCCAGTCCTGTAGTGTTGATGCAGCACAATTTGATGCAGCAGGTACAAGATATTTTCTGGCAAGGGGTAGTGCAGAACGAAATAGCCTAGCAAACCAGCTACCAAGACCATAGCCAGACATTGTAGTACGCCCCTTGTAATAGTCCAATCCATGACCTCTTTGATGTGGACTCAGAGCACCGACATAGCAATCGATATCAGGACAGACAAATGGAATTCTTCTGTTGTTCGTTTTAGGTGATGTCGCCGATGATGGGTCGGAAATGATATGTAATCACTGCTAAACCTTTTGTTATTGCTAGAGGATCACCCAATTCACTTCTTAGTGTTAACTGACAGAGTTCCAAATACGAAGTGTTTACAGGAACATACTGCTTTATATTATAGTGATGAACTAGTTCATGGGTTGTTTTTCGTTCAAGAACATGAAGGAGGGGGACATTTGAATTATAAACTCTCGATGTTTCCACAAAGGATGCATACAGAAATATGCAAGAGTCCGAGGCACAACCGGGGGATAATCAGCAAAAATAAATTGATCCATCCCATTAACAGTGCCTACGTTTTTCCCATTGATCATATTCTGTTGAAAGCCAAGAACATCTCTCAGATTATCATTGAGATGAATTATTTCATTGTCATCAGGTGAAGTGATGTAAATCCTATCGTGTTCCATTGAATAATTAAAATGGAAAATACCTTTCCTACTATATGAGATTTTTCTATTGATTGCACGACACAAATCCATCATAGTACCATATTCTTTATATCTCAATGTAACATCTGGATATTCACTAGATTTAAATGCTTCAACCCATTCATACTCGACAAAGAGCGACCAGTCGAACGGTATAACTTTTATATTATACACATGATCCTTTCTCAGGATGTCGTAGGTATTTTTGAGACTACAGTCGACAAGAGCCACTTCATACTTTCCGTCATCGAATTTAATGGCGGGGGAGAGTTTCGTCCAAAAATCACTTGTTTTATTCCAGTAATGGTAAAGAGGATCGGAAACGTTGGACATAAATGTTACAGAGAAATCATTGGGCATTGTCAATATCTTCAACACCGATCCAAGAATCAAAATCAGAGTTGTATCCTAGCCACCGAACAAGTAACTGTTTCTTACCCCTGCGAGTACGAGTCGTTGATATCTTTTCAATTTGATAGATTTCACTATTATTTTTAACTTTTTGTAGTTCACAGTCATAAAAGCCGCCGAGAATCTCTTCATCTTTGGCATCGCGCAGACGATAGGTTATGGGTTTAGTATCTAGGATTTTTGCCACTTTAAAAAGTTCTGTGGACCACAAATCATTATCCTTTTCAAAAACATTAGTTGTTCTATTAATTCGAACAGTATCACCAACGATGAATTTTTTCTTGACAATCGTTTCATTGGAATATTGTTTAAGAAAAGTATCAATTGTATCATGATCAGAATGATGATTTCCGTTGGGGTTGAATTGGACAATGATCGACGGGGTCGTTGATTATAAATCAACATGATTTTATTTAAATCATTAATAAAAGCAGATGTATTTTTCAATGTACAATATCCTGAAATTAAACGTCGAATAGTTACTATCAATCGTTCAGCCAGTGCAGCCTTTATAGGACTATGACTATGATAGAGCTGTGTATTGTATTTCGCTAGTACTTTTGCGACATTGGGATTAACAAATTGACTACCGCGATCCGTTTGATTTTTTTTATACGAATCCTGTTCGAGAATACTTTCTATAGCCTGAGCAACTTCAACACCTCTCTTTGACGGCAATGGAATGGCATATGCATAGCGACTAAAAACACTGATTGCAAGTAGAATGTACTTGTACGGTGTATTGTGACGTCTTTCTATCTCATCTAGAGTTAAGAGATCTGCTTGCATTATATGCAATGGGAAAAGGGCTTTAGTTTTTCGATAATGATTAGCACGAAGCCTATGATTTTTATGCAGAGTGTAACTTGCTTCATATTGTAGATAGTCTTGTACACTTTTAGTGTGAACACCAGTGACTTTGGAAAGAGTGGTGGGGGAACTTAAACTTCCCACTTCACCAATATTTTCATACACACGTTTCAGAACTTCAACCATTTTGAACGTAAACACGTAGTGTAACGTCCGCTACCCTTTTGTATACTAGTGGTTGGCGGTGGTGGTGGTGAAGTTGACTTGATACGTCTTCGCTTTTATCTAGCTATCAGTGGTGTGCTCCTACTCCTCATTGTCAAATCAATGTTTCCTCTAGGTGTGCTATTATTTTCCAAGATTGATTTAAAATCTTCTTCTTCTTCTTCATGTTTATATTTCAATGATGTTGACGACGAGGGTGCATGTTCATTTAATTTTTGTAGAATTTGCCTATTGCTAATAAGGCTTTTGGGAAAGTTTAATGTATTTAGAAAGTTGTATAGATGAGCGTCGAATGATAATAGTCCTTTACGATTTGTAACCATATCATAGATTAAATCAAGTAGATTATAGCTCTTGCCCTGAATTATAATCCCTTTCCCATTGCTTTCAACTTGAATATGATCTTGACCACTTTCCATGAGATATGTTATGAGTCGTTTACTTTGTTCAGGATATTAGTGCGGCATTAGACTTCCAATGCTGGACACAATTGAATTCAATTCTTTCTTCTTTAATTGTGTTCCAGCAGCGATAGCAGAAGAAGAATCTTTGGGAGATGGTTCTTTTTTGTGATGAATACCACTGGCTTCCGCACGATAGGGCTTATGTTTGTCCACTCGGTGAAGTGCATCTTGAAGTAAAAGCAGTTTTTAATCATCCTCGATATTCTCGTTGTCAATGAATTTACTCAGATTGTCCTCAAAGTGTTCCACGGGTGAGAGAGCGAGTTCTATTGGAGTCAATTTATAGAAAGAACTGTTTACAAGTCCTGCAATTATTGGTATTAAAAGTGTGAAAAAGCTACCGCCCGCCTGAAGAAGACCTTTTCTTTTAAAATTCTTTCCTTTCTTTTCACAGGCCAATGTACGTACAATGGAACGATGTTGCTTTGCCTGTTGCTTAACTACTTCTGGCAGTTGAACATTGCCCTCAGTTAAATTTAAACAAAGTTCGGATATTAGATTAATGAAATCATTGTCAACACCATGTTTGAGTGTGGCTTTCCTAAAAGAGGGTTTTGAAGTGCGTAGAACTGAAAATAAATGTCTATTTTCATGTAGTTTCTTCAGTGTCATGATAGCAACTAATAGGTCTTTTTACTGTTCACGTGGAGATATACTGTAATTTCATTGTCAAAAATATCTGTGACTACACGCAGATCCTCGGGTGTATTTTGATTAAGATCCAATAGGATGTAGCCGTAGGGTTTATTAGTTGCCTGATTGTATGCTGAGAGCAGAAATTTAGGTGCCCCGGGGTATATTTGTTTATTCAGACTTATTAGCGAGCTAGAATCACGAACAACTCTGTAGATGATACAGTAAGTGCAGTTCAACGCATTTGCTCTGATGAAAGAGGTTGTGTAGAACCAGAGTAATGGAAATCTTTTCATGATGAGAGTGAACAGTGAACAGTTTTAGCATTTCCTGGGACCATTGTTCGAATGGATTCAGCTAAATCGTCAATAATAAGCTAAGAGTTTGGTTCAATAATGTTGAAAACACCAAGTCCCTGTATGAATTGTATCTGCACCAACTCCGATATGGCAATTGCTTTTATTTTATCGTATGACTCCTGCCAAATACTGTAACAATAGTAGATTTTTTTCGGCTTTTCCACAAACATTTTATCGCAATTTTTAATTATTTTAGTTAAGAGTGTTTTATTGCCTGACATCGATGGACCGCACAGAAACGATCTGAAGGGTGTTTTAAATCGATACAAGTTCCCTTTAACAGTTCACCTACAACTAACTGTAGACTATAGATGCCTAATGACTAAATAATTTCCCTATTAGTACTACTAGTCCGTTCAAGAATAATGAGAAGAACAAAATCAATAAAGAATCATATTTATTGTATTATTAACATAAAAAACAGCACTTTACAAATAATAAATTACAGAAAAAAACATATTAAACAAGAAAAATACACTTAAGATTTTTTTTTAATTTATTTATAGGAAAAAACATAAACATTTATTTTAAAAATGCACTAGAAAAAAAGCACTTTAATAAATATACTTTATTTATTTATATAAAAATACAACATTTAATGGAAAATACACTTAGAATAATATCACTTTTTTATACCATTTTTTAATTTGAACACAATAACAAAAGTACAAAAAAAAACCTGCTCTAAGTAAAAAAAAAGATACCGTTAGTGGTGGCGCCCCCGCTGGCGGCCGGCCGGGTGGCCGAAGGTCCCCCCGGGCCACGAGACCCCCCCCCCCAAGGTTTTAGGAATTTGTTTTATTGGACTTAACTCAAACCGAGACTTTCCCTATGACTAACACATTCGGCTCGGTCGGAAGTTAAATAGCGCCCCAGGGGGAGGGTAGTCACACCGTCTTGACAAACATAGACCTTGTTGGAAATGGTACTCATGGCAATTTTTTCTATATTTACAGTGAAGTTCCTGTAGTTTAAATAACGAATTGCCAACAATTTCGCTCGTGGAATTGTATTTTCAACAAAACACTTCCTACAAACGTCCATGTCAAAATTCTTATCCACATAGCGCGTGGGTACTCCTTTGCAACGTTTTTGATTTCCTCGTCGTGTGTCAGTATTAAGTACATCTTCGGACTTACAAACATACCACGGGAAATCATGTCACTTCCCGTTTCTGATTTTAAAATAAAAGTTGATTTGGCACCCGACGTTTCACTAACTCTGGTTAGACCTCCCCACTCCAGTTGGTGTAGTCCATCCGCGAGCTGATGATTTCACAGTGCGCCAAATCATCAAGTAGATTTTGAGTTTTTACTTGTAACAGTAGAGAAACGGTGTCCCCGTAGCAGACATCTACTTGTCCCTTCTCCGGCCACTGTACCCTAGCCACATTGTAGTAGAATTACAACATGAGATTTTTAGAGATCTCCAAGATCGCACTGCCTGCAGCAATATTTTTATTCAATGCAATACTTCTTTTTTTTCTATTCAATAGTACTATGTCCGGGCCAATGATTGTAAAGGAAGTGTAGTTTGGATCGGCAATAATTCGAGCACATTGTTCGGGATCGGTCACGACGTCAAAACGATTCCTATTGCAAACACTTTCGCACATTTTACCCAAAGCCGAATTTAAAATGAGCTTATACATTGCTTTTTCGGCTTTTGTCATCGCTTCAGAACTTTTCTTGACAAAAGTGTCAACAAACGTTTTAAGATAGGGTTTTTGACTAAACTGGAGGGCTCTATGAACCTTTGTGACATTAAAACCGTTGTCGCACATCCATTTTAAAGCCACATGATGTACAACAATATTTTTCTTCGGCAGGAGGTCGGCAATAAGTTTTTGTTTTGAAGGTGACCAATACAATCCCTCCACCTCGACCAAGCGTCTGTTGCGGGGACTCAAAGAGTCCCTAGACACGGGTGTATTGATGCATGTGAAAACAAAATCCTTTACCGAATCGTGAAGCTCAACTGGTATCTTCCCATCAATTTGAAAAAACCATCCATCCCCTCCCTTTCTCCTCAACACTGTCAATGTTGGGGAAATTGGAGGCTTGAGGGTCATTAAGCCATTTATAGTCATCGCAGGGTAGCGCATAATGAGACATGGCCGAGGGGTAGAGGGAATTCATATCAAGGAACACTGCATCCAATTTTGTTCCCGTCTTCTCTCCAGTTGGATCAGTTTCCAAGATACGATCCCCGTGAAAAACGTATCCACCCCTCATTGACCTCTCCATGAACAGGTGCTGATCGATGTCAATGATCAGCCCGATTATTTCCCCGCTAATTTTTAGGATGAGATCCATTACCAGATGAGGAGATGAAAAATATTATCCTAAATCAAGATTAAATTCCTCCTGTATTGTGTCCGTATTTTTACACATAATGTCTAACAAAGTTAGCACATCACTCGAAAAATACAGCTTGCAGTAGTCAAACCCATTTTTACACTCTACCTCTGCCCACACTCTTTTGGCAAAACTGTATTCATCAGGAGTACTCCTACGATTGTGTACACTGTCGTAAAACGACTTGATCGAGGGAAGAGTTTCCTCGGTGAATCTTGACATGGAGCTGTAAATATCATAAGGATATATGCCCTTGACAGTCAACAAATCATATAAATCATTTGGAAATTGTTGCTTGAGAAGGGGGAAAGCGTTGCAGCCGTCATCGTTTTTCTGCACTTGAATTAATTCGCTCAAAGATTTGGGAAAAAACTAAAGGAATCTAAAAAGTGAATTTTATTTGTGTACTCAACGTCGTCTTCAACATATCTCCACATAAATTCCAAAACAAGCAACTTTTCCAACGATTTAGGAATGATTTTGTAGGAAAAGCTGTCTATCACCCATGCATCATCCACAGCTCCATTTCTTTGAAGATGTGCAATTGCTGGTAGCACATACTTCAGATCGTAGTTAGAATTATGTATAAGAACCGGAAGAAAGAGCTATTGTTTAATTTTTAAATTACATGAATTTTGAGCCCACCCCCGAAAGTTACTTTTTCCCGTCGAATTGGGGTCAATAAGGTGATTATGATCCTGAACAGCGTCTTTTGGGGCAAGAGCACCCCTACAAACCCAACAAACTGTCCCCTTTTCTAGTGTCCGTTGCTCCTTATCCGATAATGACATTGGGTAGTTGGTGTAACGCAATCGTGAAATTACACCGTTCGCTGTTTTTATTAAACAAACCAATAATTTATCCATGCTACCCTCCTCATCCATAGCCCAAAAAAACTAGGAACACGCAACGAGTTTATGTTCCTTGACCATATTTGACCTTGATGGGTCCGATACCTCCAACAGTCTTGATTCACAATCCAAAGATACTTTATCAATCTGTAGCAGGGAATTTTGGAACTTTTTAAATTGTAAAGTAGCTTTGTCCCCTGCCGGCATTTCTATTCTTTGATTCCCATGAAGTTTGCAATATCTCATATGATTCGT
Source organism: Artemia sinica (assembly GCA_027921565.1). Lineage (NCBI taxonomy): Eukaryota > Metazoa > Arthropoda > Branchiopoda > Anostraca > Artemiidae > Artemia > Artemia sinica. The sequence continues at coordinate 21,695,279 of CM051264.1, read as the reverse complement.
GAATGTTATTTCAGTTGTAAATGGGGAAAGACACATGGGGCAATAGTGACGTTCCCCTTTCTTCACGCCTTGAGACATGAGTCGACTTATTGCCGTAACGGGGAAATAATGACTATAGGAGTTTACATCTTTGGGGGGCTCATAGACAATCCAAACCCAATTTTTAACATTATCTACCAACGGTGTCCTAACTGAATATTCAACTCCTTTTTATTCGGTTTCTTTCCCCCATTTACAAATTCTGTGTCTTACTGGAGAACAACTACCCCCAACCCGAAATTTTCATTTGCTTTTTCAAATATGGTTATTTCTTTTAAGGACACCGGATATTTTCCCTCTAAACAATCAACATTTACTTTAGGGAAAGTGTTTCCACCATTACGTGCAAGTCTGTCGAGATTTTTCATTGTTGAATCATTTTTCAATTTTTTATGAGCTGCTGCTAAAAATGTATATTTAAATCATTGCAGCCCCGTGTCAAAATTGAAACCGTGAACCCCTTTGGTAGCCGAAAAATCTGGTTAGCATTTTATTCGTTGACTACATCTCACCGCCCCCTTAAAATAAAGTTTTTTTTTAAATCTATTGAGATTCAGATCCATATATTCAATGTATAAAGTTGTGGACCCGCTCCCTTTCTCTTTGAATGTGTCCAAAGTTGATATTAATTTATTGACCCAATTGAAAAAGTTACCCTCAAATTCATTTAGACCAGGGTCAAAAGTTTGGTTGTCAGTTGAAAAATGAAAATAAAAAATGTCCCCTGATGTCCCCTTTTGTAAATAAACTTTATGATTGCCTGATGTCTTAATCCCCCCTGACCACCCCAATTCTGAATCTGAATCTCAATAAGTGCTCGAATTCGGTCGATGTAGGTGTGAAGAACATTTACAAGGTCTGTTAAAATGACACTCCCGTCAACCGGGTTTTCCTCACGAGGATTAAAATCTACCCTTTGTGTTTGTAAGTGACCTAGAGCAGATTCTAACAAATAAAATTCACGTAGTTCCAAGGACGCGACACTATTTTCATGTCCTGCACCTATTTGCACAGGACCCAATTCACTAATAGTAAAGTCATCGTCAAAAATGTCCCCGGAAACATAAGATCCAACAATTTCCATAAGACTATTCATTTCTTCCGTTGTAAACTGGAAATCCGGGGAAATAGTAAATGACATACCTTCACTAACATCATGTGATTGTTCCGGTGAGAGTGCAGAATTACCCATGATATTCTGAAGTCCTGGGCCAGGGAAGGCATTTGTTTTTTTAGCTTCCCCCTGAAACTAAAATGAATGGATTGAGTTTTTTTCTTTGAGGAAAAGTTTTATCACAATTATAGCACACTATTTATTTTTTCTTAGTTGGATTTGAATTCATATTATTTATCAAACAAATGTTTTTTTTCCTTAATTGGATTTGTATTCGTATTATTATTTATCAAACAAATGCATAATAAATTAAAAATTTTGCTTATAGCATTATTTATAAAACATGTGCATAATAAATGACAAATTTTGTTAATAGCACACACACACACACACACACACACACACACACACACACACACAACACACACACACACACACACACACACACACACACACACACACACACACACACACACACACACACACACACACACACACACACACACACACACACACACACACACACACACACACCACACACACACACACACACACACACACACACACACACACACACACACACACACACACACACACACACACACACACTTTGCTTATAGCACGTTTATAAAACAAGTGCATAATAAATTACGAATTTTGTTAATAGCACACACATACACACACGCACACTTTGCTTATAGCACTATTTATAAAACAAGTGCATAATGAATTACGAATTTTGTTAATAGCACACACACACACACACACACAAACACACACAAACACGCACACACACACACACATACACACACAAATAAATTTAATTTAATCTTACGTTTCCAACAGAAGAGCTGGCCAATGTTTTATACGATGGGTCCATTGTTATCAAGGAAAAAGAATGGAATTCTTGAGGATTTTGAATATTGTCTACCACAGCCAATAAATCATCTAATATCGACATATCCAAATTATCAGGAGACGGTATGCCACCTTCCTCTAAAATAGCTTCAAAATTTAACTCTTCCGTGTCATTGCTAACCGAGCCAGCATCGAGCTTTGGTCGCTTTTGACTTGATGTTTGAATATCAGAGTCCTCGAAATAAAAATCAATTTCAGTCTTTTCTAGTCACATGTTTACCGGGGTACTAAATAAGTACCATTTTACACCTCCCTCAAAACTTAATCCCCCCTTCCGAGCATTATTTTAACTAAATACTTGCCCCCCTTCCCTCACTCAATATAAAGTATCCGAAATAGAGCTTAGTCAATTCTAAATTTCACCATTTTTTATGTTATTAATTACAGTGAAAATAATTGAACAGAAAAAAAGCCCTGATAAATGTTCGCTAGTTTGGTGTGGCATACACAATGCAACGTTTGGCTAATAGCAATAAAGTAAAATAAAAAAATATTTGTCAAGGAGGTATCATTAGCAATAACCTATTTCTCATGAAGCATTTCAAACCTAGTCACATGTTTTTACCGGGTACTAAATAAGTACCATTTTTACAACTCCCTCAAAACTTAATTCCCCCCTCCTAGCTTTATTTTAACTAAATACTTTCCCCCTCCCCTCACTCCATATAAAGTAGCCAAAATAGAGCTTAGTAGATTCTAAATTTCACCATTTTCATGTTATTAATTACAGTGAAAATAATTGAACAGAAAAAAAGCCCTGATAAATATTCGCTAGTTTGGTGTGGCATACACAATGCAACGTTTGGCTAATAGCAATAAAGTAAAATAAAAAAAAATATTTGTCAAGGAAATATCATTAGCAATAACCTATTTCTAATGAAGCATTCCAAACCCAGTCATATGTTTACCAGCTACTAAATAAGTACCATTTTACACCTCCCTCAAATTTTAATTCCCCCTCCTAGCAATATTATAACTAAATACTTGACCCCCCCCCCCCTCACCCCATATAAAGTAGCCAAAATAGAGCTTAGTCAATTGTAAATTTCACCATTTTTATGTTATTAATTACAGTGAAAATAATTGAACAGAAAAAAAAGCCCGATAAATATTTACTAGTTCGGTGTGGCATACACAATGCAACGTTTTGGATAATAGCAATAAAGTAAAATAAAAAAAAATATTTGTCAAGGAAGTATCATTAGCAATAACCTATTTCTAATGAAGCATTTCAAACCTAGTCATATGTTTAAGAGCTACTTAATAAGTACCATTTTACACCTCCCTCAAAACTTAATCCCCCCCTCCCAGTATTATATTGGCAATAACCAGACTCTTTTTCTTACAAATCTATGCCATCGTTAGATAATTCATTAGTAAAGAAAGTGGCAGAACCCTCCATTGAGCGCCGCCCCCTTCAATTCCACAATACACAGTCCCAAAAGATGACAATTACAGATCTTTTTCAATTATATATGACACGCTAGATAATTTCTATCTGTTGCGAACGCTACTTTACCCAGATATACCTGGATACTTGCTTTGAAGATAGGGAACCCTTGTCAATTCGAACACTATTAGAGGTAATTAAAAGACAGCTATAACGAAAAATCTTTGCACATCACTTAAAGTAAAAGCCAGATTTAAATATCGTTAAATGCTAATCACCAAATCCGAAAGAAATATCGGCAAATATCTATAGGGAAAAAAAGGATTATGTTCTTATGATAATCACAAGAATAATGTATATTTACTTACTATCATAATTCTTTTGTTGTCCATTAGAACGAATAAGTTTGATTGTAATAGGCTAATTACAAGTTCTGTTAATCAACTGATCCAGAAAGATCAATTGCATCTTAATTGATACCGGAAAAACACGAGTATAAGCCTTCCAGCTGTAAACCAGCATTTCTAGAATGAGACCACCTTTGAATACGCAATTTGACGATTTCTAGTTTTTGGTTATTGAACTTAAAAAAATATGTCTGCCAAGTCTTGTACAGTCCATACCAATTGATGCATGCTAAGGAACATAAAGTCGTAGAATAGCACGGGAAGGAACATAAAGTCGTAGAATCCATACGAAATTGTGAGGAGATACTCACTCTCTTTGAAAAGGTGTAGAGCTTCCATAGAAATGTTTTCCTATAGCTTCCATAGAATCCATACGACATTGTGAGGGGATACTCAATCTCTTTGAAAAGGTGTAGAGCTTCTATAGAAACGTCTTCCTATGGCCTCTATATAACGTGGTTCCTATGGCCACTATAGAACGTGGTTCCTATGTTCTCTCTAGAATAGCACAGTGATTCCTAGGGCCTCTACAGAACTATAAGGTAATATACTACTAATACTCTACACTGGCATGGCATTTCACCCATGTGACACCCCCCCCCCGGATGACCTGATATTAGTGATATGTTTAAACCATATTAAGAGATATTATTGAAAGACTTTTAACGAAATGCACCGTTTCATTGAGTATTGTTAGATTTAACTCCACCTCTAGCAAAAAATTAACACCTCCCCCCTTATCTTTGAGCTCTAGAGTATACTAGTCAATGACGATAAATAAAAGTTCAAATAGGGATAAAATCCTTTTAATAGACAGTGATGATGATAACAGTGATAGAAATTCACAAAAATACCAGATATTTCGGTCACATATACAGTGACCGTCATCAGTAGTAAAACTAAACTAAAACAATTTAAAACAAAAGTTTATATACTAATCAAATAACACTACATATTGTTTAAATCTCTAATTCTTTTCAAAGCAAAGGCGGAAGCTATTCTCTTTGACCTTCTTGGATTCGGTTCATTAGCATTCAATGATATAACATTTGGACAAAGGTCAACTACATTGCGTGAATTGAACTTTACTCTGTCAGATTTTAATAAATTATCATGGATAGAGTTCAGCCCATATTCACCTGTATCCCGATTCAAAGCAATATTCTTGAATAAGATTTTCTTTATTTCAAGAATTTCATGAAAATTTTGCTTTAAACCCCGATCCCTAGAAATCAAAGAGACATTCTCGAACAAAATAAATGTGTCTGGAAAATTAAAAATATGTTCTGAAAGGGCTGAAGTAAAATCTTCAGACTTAGAATCTTGCTTTAAAGCCGAAGAAATTGAATCTTTTACACCCCCTGACATCGCTACATCTCCCCCAAAACATCTTTCAGGCATTTCCTAATAAAAAATTATGCCTTTAAATCCCATGATTCAAGTTTTTGCAACCCAAGCCTATCATAATATCCCCACAAAAACACTCCACACCGCCAGGGCATCATTCCTCATCCATCATCATATGACACCAGACCCCACCCCTCCCCCTCACCCCGGGCGAGCTGATATTAGTGGTATATTTAAACCACATTAAGAGGTAGTATTGAAAGACTTTTAACGAAAATATCCATTTCTTTGAGTTAAACTTATGGATATTTCACCTTATCCTAACAATAGATTCCAACCTACACTTAGCATTCATTTTCAGAGGGCGTCTTGATAATAGACGTAATTTTTAGGCAATATTGTAGCTTAAAAAAGAATAAAATATATAAGCAATAGTATGCTTAATTTAAGGAAAGATGAGGGGAGAGGACTTCAGGGGAGGAGGGTGACCGTCAGCGGGGGGGGGGGGTGTTTGGTCTGTGTCTGCTCATTCCGAGGACGGAATCCAGACTTCGCTTAGGCGATAGAGGAGATTAAAAAATGGCCTGGCTCGAGATAATTTAAAGTATTAATAACAGGGAAATTATCATAGAGTTTCTATGGCAGCTCTCCAACATAACATTATCCCTGTTTCTAGCACTCAGCTGGCAAGATTCCCTCCCTAGCAAAGGTTCCCGGCTGGCAAGATTCTCATCATTGGCAAGATTTCCGCCATGGCAAGATTCCCACCCCTGGCAGACCACCCGGGATTCCAGGCGTTCTATTATTTATTCATTATTGGCATGATTCCTAGCCATTTTGGTGCATTGTTTTTCTGGAAGATTCCCAGGATTTCCGTAACCAGGTCTAATATGAATGATGCTAGTGTATCTCGCAAGCTAGAGTAAAAGCACGCGATGGGGCTCCAGAACGGCACACACACACGGGTGCTGTGTAATAGCGGCGATGTATATCTTAAGCAAAGATACCTAATCAGAGAGTTTGGAAAATCATCTTGCGAGAAGGGTAGATACCCAAACCGTTAAAAATAAATACTTATGGTCCAGAGCGGAGTGGCGCTGTCACACTTTTTTCACACTGGCATCAGCCATAAAAATGACACCAGGCCCCCCTCAGGACCTTTTCAACCTTTTTTGCCTGAAAATAAGCCTCTAAAATCACATTAAATATTACATTTTTGAAAGCAGAGAAGTCACCCCCCTTTCTTTGCTAGTGTTTGATACTCTAAGCATTTCACCTCGCAATTCCAGACTATTACTGCCCCTGTGACACACCACTGACATTGCCCCCCCCCCCAAAAAAAAAAAATAAAAAAAAATTCATTCGGGTTTTTGCAAGCAATTCATACCACAGTATCAAACTGTAAATACTCTCTAGAAGCCCTCTGTTATTGCCCCCATTAACCTCAAAACGCTTTTCAAACATTTACTGTTAAAAGTTTTACTTAAACTCATTCATTCGGGTTTTCACAAGCAATTCACGTCACAGTAGCACGCTATAGCTACTTTCTAGAACCCCTCTGTTGTCGCTATATCTCCCCCTCCCCCCCAAAAAAATAAAACACCTTTCAGACATTTTTTGTTAAAAATTTTACTTCAAGTGATTCATTTGAGTTTTCGCAAGCAATTCACGCCACAGTACCACAATATAACTGCTCTATGACATCACTTTGTCATCGCCCTATCTCCTCCAAAACACTTCTCGGGCTTTTTCTTGTCTTGGTAATTATTTTACAGGTTGACCGTGATTTTACAGGTACGTCACAGTACCACACTATAACTACTCTCTAGCACCCCTCTGTCATCGCCACATCTCCCCCCACCCAAGCACTTTTCAGACGTGTCTTGTTAAAAATTTTACTTCAAGTGATTCATTTGAGTTTTCGCAAGCAATTCACGCCACAGTACCACAATATAACTGCTCTATGACATCACTCTGTCATCGCCCCATCTCCCCAAAACACTTCTCAGGCTTTTCCTTGTCTTGGTAATGATTTTACAGGTTGACCGTGATTTCTACACTTTGCCATTGATTTCTACGCTGGTCTTGATTTATAGGGTTATCGTGATTTCTATAATTTGCCCCTGTTTTTTACGAAACTGTCAGGTTTTCATTGTTTTGGTAATGTTTACTTAGAAGTTGACCATGATTTTTAAACATTGATCACAATTTCGATGGTATGCTCTTGATTTCTATGTCTTGGTCCGGAGTTCTAGGGTTGAATCTGTCATGTAGATAAGTATCTTCCGATTTTTCTTGGAATACACTGCCTTTCTGGGCTTTAATATTTCGTAGCGACAAGACACAACCGTTTGTCACTTGTTGCTGTGTAAGAACGTTAGGGAATATGATTTTTTTCCTGGAACACCAAGCATTCTTGGGTTTAATGTTTCTTGACAATAATCAATAATCATGTTCTGCTATCAGTATGTCACCAATCATCATCAGTGTAAACGTCTTCTAACATTTGAAACATAGAACCACCCACACGCACTTTCTTAGAAGTAACAATTTTTTTTATTGTGATAACAACTTTTCTACCAGAAGTAACAAGTTTTCCTTAACACTAACAAATCTTCTTTTGGAAGCGACAACTTTTTCCTTAATGCTAACAAACTTTTACTCAAGAGACACAATTTTTTCTTAGAAGTAACAGTTTTCATCAGTTTTAACACGTTTTCTGCTTGAACTAGCAAGTTTTGAGTCAAAGATACCAAATTTCTCATAGAAGTAACAATTATCATCAATGATAACAAGTTATCTGTTAGAAGTAAAAAGTTTTCCTGTCAAACATACCAAATTTTTCTTAGAAGTAACAATTTTCATTATGATAACAAGTTTTCTGTTAGAAGTGGCAAGTTTTCCTTAACACTAACAAATCTCTCTTCTCAATCTTCTCATGACCGCTCATGATAACCTTAGTTAGATGAACCTACCTTAAGTGTAAAGAAACCTAACTTTGACAGAAAACTTGTTAAAAACCTGTTTTTTAACATAAGCAAACTTTCTCTTCGAAGTAACAACATTTTCCCTTAATATTAACAGACTTTTACTTAACACACTCAAATTTTTCATAGAAGTAACAAATTTCTTGTAATAGTGCCAAGTTTTCCGTTAAAGGTATCAAATTTCTCATAGAAGCAATAATTTTTCATCAGTGATAACAGATTATCTGTTAGACGTAACAAGTTTTCGGTCAAAGATACCAATTTTTTCTTAGAAGAAAAAGGTTTCTCTTAGAAGTAAAAAATTTCTTCTAATAGCACCAAGTTTTCCGGCAAAGATAACAAATTTCTCATAGAAGTAAAAATTTTTCGTCAGTGATAACAAGTTATCTGTTAGAAGTAACAAGTTTTCTCTCAAACATACCAAATTTTTCTTAGAAGTAATAATTTTTTTCGTTATGATAATAAGTGTTCTGCCAGAAGTAGAAAGTTTTCCTTAACACTAACAAACCTTCTCTTCGAAGTATCAACTTTTTTTCCTTAATACTAACAACTTTTACCTAACACTATCAAATTTCTATTAGAAGTAACAGTTTTCGCCACTGATAACACGTTTTCTGCGTGAACTACCAAGTTATCCGCGAAATATAACAAATTTTTCTCGGAAGTAACAATTTTTTTTCGTTTATGATAACAATTTTTCTGTCAGGGGTAGCAAGTTATCCTTAACACTAACAAATCTTCTCATCGAAGTAACAACTTATTCTTAATACTAACAAACTTTTACTTAACACTATCAAATTTCTCTTAGAAGTAACAGGTTTTTAACAAGTTTTCTATCAAAGATAGGCTTCTCTACGTTTAAGTTAGGTTCATCTAACTTAGGTTATCATGAGCGCTCAAGAGAAGATTGAGAAGAGAATATTTTTTAGTGTTAAGGAAAACTTGCTACTTCTAAACGAAAACTTGTTATCATAATGAAAAATTGCTACTTCTAATAAAAGTTTGGTATATTTGACAGAAAAAATTGTTACTTCTAACAGATAACTTGTTATCATTGACAAAAATTGTTACTTCTATGAGAAATTTGGTATCTTTGATTCAAAACTTGCTAGTTGAAGCAGAAAAGTGTTATCACTGATTAAAACTGTTACTTTAAAAAAAATTGAGTGTGTTAAATAAAATTTTGTAAGTAATAAGGGAAAAAGTTGATACTTCGAAGAAAAGATTTGTTAGTGTTAAGGAAAACTTGCTACTTCTAACAGAAAACTTGTTATCATAACGAAAAAATTGTTACTTCTAAGAAAAATTTGGTAGGTTTGACTGAAAACTTGTTACTTTTAACAGATAACTTGTCATCATAACGAGAAATTGTTACTTCTAAGAAAAATTTGGTATCTTTGACGGAAAACTTGCTAGTTCAAGCAGAAAACATGTTATCACTGACGAAAAGATGTTACTTCTAAGGAAAATTTGGGTGTGTTAAGTAAAAGTTTGTTAGTATTAAGGGAAAAAGATGTTGCTTCGAAGAGAAGATTTGTTAGTGTTAAGAAAAAAAATGCTACTTCTGGCAGAAAACTTGTTATCATAAGGAAAAATTGATACTTCTAAGAAAAATTGGGTATGTTTGACAGAAAGCTTGTTGCTTCTAACAGATAACTTGTTATAACTGACGAAAAGTTTCTACTTCTAAGAAAAATTTGGTATCTTTGACAGAAAACTTCCTAGTTCAAGCAGAAAACATGTTATCACTGACGAAAAATGTTCCTCCTAAGAGAAATTTGGGTGTGTTAAGTAAAAGCTTGTTAGTAAGAAGGGAAAAAAGTTGTTGCTTCCAAAAGAAGATTTGTTAGTGTTAATGAAAACTTGTCACTTCTGGTAGAAAAGTTGTTATCAAAATAAAAAAAAAATGTTACTTCTAAGAAATTGTGTGTGGGTGTTTGTATGTTTCAAATGTTAAACGACGTTTACACTGATGATGGTTGGTGTCATAGTGATAGCAAAACGTGATTATTGATTATTGTCAAGAAACATTAAACCCAAGAATGCTTGGTGTTCCAGGAAAAAAATTCATATTCCCTAACGTTCTTACATAGCAACAAGTGAAAAACAGTTGTATCTTATCGCTACAAAATATTAAAGCCCAGAAAGGCGGAGTATTCCAAAGAAAAACCATGAGGTTTCTTTAAATGACAGATTCAACCCTAGAACTCCGGACCAAGTCATAGAAATCAAGAGCATACCATCGAAATTGTGATTAAAGTGTAAAAATCATGGTCAACTTCTTAGCAAACATTAGCAAAACAATGAAACCTTGACAATTGCATAAGAAACAGGAGCAAACTATAGAAATCACGGTAACTCTAGAAATCAAGACCAGCGTAGAAATCAAGGGCAAAGTGTAGAAATCACGGTAAATCTGTAAAATCATTACCAAGACAATGAAAGCCCGAGAAGCGTTTTGGGGGAGATGGGGCGATGACAGAGGGATGTCATATATTGTGGTACTGTGCCGTGAATTGCTTGCAAAAACTCGAATGAATGACTTGAATTAAAACTTTTAACAAGATATGTCTGAAAAGTGTTTGGGGGGAGATGTGGCGATGACAGAAGGGTGCTAGAGAGTAGTTATAGTGTGGTACTGTGACGTAAATTGCTTGCGAAAACCCGAATGAATGAGTTGAAGTAAAACTTTTAACAGGAAATGTTTGAAATGCGCTTTGAGGTGATGGGGGCGATGACAGAGGGCTTCTAGAGAGTAGTTATAGTGTGGTTTTATGGCATGAATTGCTTGCGAAAACCCGAATGAATGAGTTGGAATAAAACTTTTAACAATAAATGTCTGAGAAGTTTTTTTATTTGGGGGAGGGGGGCAACGTCAGTGGTGTGTCACAGGGGCAGTAATAATCTGGTATTGTGAGGTGAAATGGTTAGAGTATCAAACACTAGCAAAGAAAGAGGGGGCGACTTCTCTGTATTTAAAATATAGTGTTTAATGTGATTCCAGAAGCTTATTTTCGGGCAAAAAAGGTTGAAAATGTCCTGGGGGGCTGGTTTCATGTTTAGGGCTTATGCCGGTGTGAAAAAGTGTGACAGCACCATTCCACTCTGGACCATAAGTATACTTTAACGTTTTGGGCATCTACCCTTCTCACAAGATGATTTTCCAACCTCTCCGATTAGGTATCTGCTTAAGATATACATCGCCGTTATTACACAGCACACGTGTGTGAGGGTGCCGTGGTGGAGCCCCATGGGGTCCTTTTAGTCTATCTCGCGAGATACACTAGCGCCATTCACATTAGAGCTGGTCACAAAAATCCTGCGAATCTTCCAGAAAAACAATGCACCAAAATGGCTAGGAATCTTGCCAATAATGAATAAATAATAGAACGCCTGGAATCCCGGGTGGTCTGCCAGGGGTGGGAATCCTGCCATGGCGGGAATCTTGCCAATGATGGGAATCTTGCCAGCCGGGAACCATTGCGAGGAATGGAGTCTTGCCAGCTGGGCGCTAGAAACAGGGATAATATTGTGTTAGAGAGTTGCCATAGAAACTCTATGATAATTTCCCTATTATTACTACTTTTAAATTATCTCGAGCCAGACCATTTTTTAATTTCCTTTATCGCCTAAGCGAAGTCTGGATTCCGTCCTCGGAATGAGCAGACACAGACCAAACCCCGCCCCTCTCCCACTGACGGTCCCCTTCTTCTCCTGCAGTCCTCTCCCCTCATCTTTCCTTAAATTACGCATGCTATTGCTTATATATTTTATTCTTTTATAAGCTACAATAATGCCTAAAAATTACGTGTATTATCAAGACGCCCTCTAAAAATGAATGCTAGGTGTAGGGTGGAATCTATAGTTAGGATAATGTAAAATATCCATCAGTTTAACTCAAAGAAATGGATATTTTTGTTAAAAGTCTTTCAATAATACATCTTAATTTAGTTTAAATATACAACGAATATCCGCTCGCCCGGGGGGGGGGGGGTGTCTGGTGTCATATGATGATGGACGGGGTATGATGCCCTGGCGGTGTAGAGTGTTTTGTGGGGGTACCATGATAGGCTTGGGTTGCAAAAACTTGAATCATGGGATTTAAAGGCATAATTTCTTATTAGGAAATGCCTGAAAGATGTTTTTGGGGAGATGTGGCGATGTCAGGGGGTGTTTACTATCATCCATAATTTACCAAGGTGGTATGCATTGTCATTGACTAGTATACTCTAGAGCTACTACTTGTAGAGATGCTAAGTTGGGAGATGCTAAGTGAATTTTTTGCTAGAGGGGGAGTTACATCTAACAATACTTAATGAAACGGTGCATTTCGTTAAAATTCTTTCAATAATACCTCTTAATATGGTTTAAATATACCACTAATGTGAGGTCACCCAGGGGGGGGGGCTGTCACATGGATGAAATGTCATGGCAGTGTGGAGTATATTGTGGGGCATTATGATTGGCTTGGGTTGCAAAAAAACTAGAACCATGGGATTTAAAGACATAATTTTTAATATGAAATGCCTGAAAAATGTCTTGGTGGGGATGATTTCTTTTTAGGGTTGACGCGGGGGGGAGTCATGTAATTTCATTGTGGGGGCAAATTACAGCTTAAAAGTTAGGGTGGAAACATTAAGAAATTTTCCCCACGGTAGAATTAAAAATCTAATAGGTACTAAAAGAAATGGATATTTTCCTGAAAAGCTCTTAATATATCTTAAATTTGCATCTAATATCAACCTTATTCCTCCGGTATTGCATACTAGAGTGGGGGGGGGCGTATTGTCGCGACATTGTGAAATCTAATATCCCACTTAAAGAAACCACATATTTTCGTTTTATCGTTATCTTGTGAGCAAATGTCCCCTGGAGTGTATCAAATTGGGAGGGTAACGCATCATTCTAACGAATGCCAAAAAATGGAGATCATAGCTGTCATGCAATAAATAAGTTTAAGAATGTGGTTCCTGATAAAAAGTACTGTTAATGGTTTCATGGGCGAGTTGCTTGGGGCGCTGTACCATTGAAAGGGAATGACCTTTCGAGTCCTGGCGGGGTCAAGAACTATAGAAAAAAGAAAAATATGAAAGGTGTTTCGAGCGAAAAAATGAAACGCCGAAAAAGAAAATGTCTTGAGGCTTTTGGGCGAAAAATGTCAAAATGGTATTAACTGGCAGTGATGGATTCGCTGTCAATGCGTAAGATACGCTGACCTTACGTAAAGTGTTTGCCGCCATTAAGTTAATGAAAAAAAACGCTTTTGGGGTTTGGGGCGAAAAAAAAGTACCGCATGGCAGTTTTGCATAATAATTACGTAGGGTGTGAGCTGACGTTACGTTACCAACGGGGGTTCCCCCTTGGGTTCCTGTCGCAGGGTTACGTAAAATTGCGTCAAGCATATTAGACCTGATGGTTTGAAACGGGGTAAGTCGTATGACGTCATTGGAGTCCAGAGGGGTGTCTCATGGAGTCTTGGCAACTGCGTTCCCTTTAATGGAAAAGGTGACTGCATTGCGTAGGTGTTATGGCTTGAGGGGCTAGTAGCTCCACTTATCTGACCCTTTAAAGGCGAGGGTGTGTCGCATGGTGTAACATGCGCTTGAAACGGGGGTGTGTACCTTGACGTCAGAGGACTCCGGTAGAAATTCACCAGACTTAACCATTGAACTCTTGCCAAGGGTAGGAATGTCGCCTAGAAACAGCTGACGGCATTCTACAGGTGTGTCGCGTGACGTCAGAGGGCATGTTGTAGAAATTCAATGGAAAAGGAGGGCATGTTGCAGAATCAACGAAGGGGGTATTACTATTATTTCTATTAATCTTAATGGTAAACGCTTATTGCAGAATCTAGTTTATAGGATCTTGAAAAAAGCCTGAAACCCCTTGAAAGTGATGTCGAATCAAGATGAAAACCGCACTATTGCAATCATCATAGCTGGAAATCATCTACAAAAGAATTACAGTCAACATCTCGAGCAACAAGGAAAATCACTTTTCGTATGGGAAAATCACTTCGCTATGATAGGCTTCCTTTTCTTTCCTTTTTTTTGTCGCCGCTAGTAGAATAAAGAAACATCAGAGAGAGACGTTGAAGCAGGTTACAATTAAAATAATTGTACAATAAGAAATACTTGCTTCGCTTCATACTTCAGGCAGAACTACCCGTATTTGTTTCTAAACTATTATATTTTCATCCTATTTTGTTTTGTTTCATTAGCATTAACGAAACTTCACTTCTCGCATGTGTCCTGGATTTTAGCACAGTACCCAAAATATACAAAATATTAGCAATCATATTCAACTTAAACAAATTCATTTCAAGCGAAACAAATAATATCTAAACAAAAACTTGAGTTTATATTTAAAGAGTTTTATTGTTCATTAAATTTTGTTATTTATTAGGCTTTATTTTACAGGCCATTCGTGGGAATAATGACTACTAATTCCTATACAAAAAACTCGTAGTGAAAATGAAACTTTTATGGCTGTTAATTGAAAGAATCGTTTCTTCATTGCCTACAAAATTTAGATATTCAAGAGGCCGAGCTCTTGAAATATTTTGAGATGGCTCTCGTTACTCCCTTATCTATATTAGGATCATGACACTAACCTAACCCCCCTCCCTGGTGACAAAATGTGGCAGGCTCTTAAACCATATTAGCTTGGGTCAAAGGTCTCAGGGGCTAATTATCTTCAGCCAAGATGTATAGACCATTTAAGGAAATGGTAAAATAGATCTAATGAGAGAAAAAAAGTGTCTAGAAAACAAAAATGTAAATATGTGATCTACAATATAAATTTACTCTTTTTTGGTCAAATGGATGAATGTCACATGTAGAATTCGCTATCTCTGTCATGTGCTGTTGGATGATTGTCATCATGGTTGCTGTTGCAACCTAGTAAAAAGCGAACCACGCCCCATCACAACCGACAATCGAAACTGTCTAGTGACAAATATTTCCAATTGGCACTTGTTTGGAAATAGTATATTTTATTTAGATTCATTTGAACAGTAACTTATAGATACAAATAATATTTGGAGGCTTTTGGAAAATCTTGAAACCTCTGAAAAAGAAAACAAGCCGAAAAAAGCAAGGCCTTGGAATTACCATTGTTGAAAATCCTTGACTGGAGGTTTACTTTACAGTCACCCATCTTGAAAAACAAGGAAAATCACATTTTTGCATGGGCCGTGACGCAGTGCAGTTTTCTGCCCTTTTGCGCCGCAAAACGTCAATTTTAGCAAAAATAGAACCAGAAACAGAGAATGTAAATTTTGAAATAGCCGATCGATTTGTTCTTATCGAAAGCCCTGGGCTGAATGTTTACAGTCCCTCAACTGAAAACCGAGGAAATGTGCATTTCAATACGGGTAGCAGGACACCGCTGTGTCTGCATTTTTTCATTTTTTTATTGTATTTTTTTTTTTTTTTTTTTTTTTTTGGGGGGGGGGGGGTTATTTTGCATTATGAGACTGTTTAAGGAGACAGAGGTACCAAAAATAATGCAGAGAAATAAAATTGGTCAACTTTTGTAACAATAGCGGTAAACCTTATGGTTTGCACTACTTTTGATGACAAAATGTTATCTCACTTATCCATTTTGTTAAAACATTAAGTAGCCTATACGCAGGGTGGGCTGTCTTTCGAAAGAGCACTTTTTGTCAGGCGTATTTCAAAAAATAAAAGAGCAAAACTAACCCAAAAAAAAACTTTATCTGATGAATTTAAACGATGAAATTGAAACTTAAAACAAACAAAATCCATGGTTGCGCTCTAAGTTTCAATTTCGCTCTGAACTTCCGTGGGATAAACTTTTATTGTGTGCATGTTTAGTACAAAAAGAGTGATATGGCACACCTTGTTAAAACAGGAATGTTACAAGGCACTCAGATGTGTAGTATCGAAGGTGCAAGTACGGCCCGCGACTCTCGAAACTTATTCGGATGTGCCTCCACGCAGCCCAGTACACCCTGATAGCATCGTATAAACGTTTTTAGATGACCACTTTGTCAAGAATACTCGAAACATCCAAAAAAGAAGCCTTCGAGGATGACACGACTCACGCTGACCCATTTTTCCAAGGTTAATTTTAGTAAAAAAGGTGAGCACATTGCACTAGGTTTGAATCAAATTTATTCAAGAATGTTCCATCTTGGAATGTTAACACCATTTTTTGGTTTTTAACCCAGGTGATAAACCAAAGAAGTTAAGCCCGTAAATATTTATTTTTGGCTATGAAACTTCGTCTCAGGCAATCGACGATTAATTGGTCGAGCTTGTAATATCTTATCGCCAAATTTTGCTTACCCCCAAAGATAGACATGATCTATGCAAAAGCGGTGTAGAAAGTAAAGATTATATTGTGGACAATCTTGTGGTTAAGAACCTTAGCCTTAGAAAAGCACGAATAAACTGAAGAGGAAGCAGAACCTGGCAATTCAGGAAGTGCAGGGGACTTTGGATAGGGAATGGTTCCTTGGTTTCAACTTAGGTAACTCTTCTGGCGATGATCGTGTCTTCATGGTAGGATTTGACCTATAACAGTATTCAAAACTCAATGCCCTTGTGGGATTCAGTGCTGTTGATCTACATTTCATTATCAAGACGATGCCTCTTTGAAATGTTAAGTGCAGTTGAAAACGAATCACGTCAGTAGTATTGCTAATTAACATTGCTTGCACGTGCTTGACAAGTTTGACGAGAATTGACTGTTTATTGTGAAAAAAGCATTTGCGGCTATTCTTTTGCTTAGCAGTCAATGTCGCATAAACCGAGCTAGGTGACAAGCACATTCAAGATTGGAAGCGCTGATTAAATGCTTTGACTTGTGAATCATCAAGGTATTAAGTCACATCTTAATGTAATGGCAGTGGACTTCAGCACCATGGAATTCATCAATTTGAAAAATAAAGCATGCAGCAATAAAAACTGGAAGGAAGTCAATTTTTCCATAGAAGGAAGTATCATGAAAATAAGATTTAAAACCAGAAGAAGTGTTTCGGAAAGTAGTAGGTGTAACAGTATAATGCATTCACTGCCTTTAATTTCGTGGGGGAAAATGTGTTGATTGGCTAATCGTATAATAAAAAAAGTTTTAGAATATATGAGATACTGACTGAGTGTAAACTCATCTCTAGTCGAATATATCCAAAAGTATGTTAAGAAGGAGTTTTTTGCCAATTAATTACGAAGAAGTATTTTACATTATGTATTTTACGTTTCTTTCCCTACAGGCATGCGAGTTGTACCAAAAGATAATAGTTTTACGTTCATCCATAATACCTCTGGTGCAACTTCTGATATAGATCATTTTTTTTGGAACTTTACGACCAGTGATAGACTGAGTAAAGTTGATAGTGAATGCGTTTATAGTGATCATCTTGGCCTTAGTCTCAGAATAAGTAGGGTTCCCCCATACAGGCTAGAAAGTCACAATGGTAAACTCGTGATGATTGGGGTAAAGCTGATCCTGTGCTATATAGAACGGTTCTAGATTCTGTTCTTTCAAAAATTAAGATCCCGTTTCAGCTACTTGAACACGGTTGTTGTGAAGACCGTACTGGGTTTAGTATTTTTACTGAGGAATTAATTCATAGTATGAAAGTAGCACAGAATTACGCCGCACCTGTTTCAAGAGTTCGTCTTGGCACGCGAAAGCTGGAATGGTCAAACCCATAATTAAAAGCAGCAAAAAATCGTGCCAAACAGTGCTATGGGAAATGGAATTCGCAGGGTCGACCTAGATCCGGGACGCTGTTCCGGGTATTTCGCGAGTCTAAAAAGTAATATAGTCAAATAGTTAATGAGCTGCAAGTGCGAAATGTGGAAATGTTATCAAAAACTCAGCCAGATTCACCCGAAAAGCTGTGGCGACTGTTAAAGTCACAAAAACGAAGTACTGGTGGTGATAAGAAAATATCCAGCGAAGAGTGGGAAAATCACTACCGGAGTGTGCGTGAATCCGCGAACCTAACCTTGAATACGGAATATGAAAAAAGACTTCAAGCCTCGCTAGAGGTTTTCTCTAATCACCGTAGCTTAATCAATGTGAGTGCTGTGTCAAATTATAGCTGTTGCTATGAAATTGAAAAAAGGGAAAGCAATGGGACTTGACAAAATTAAAAGTGAGCACCTTTAGTTAGGTTCGAAGCTTCTTTTTGAGTTGATTGCATTGCTTTTTTGATGTGTCTGAACACTGGTATTGTCCCGCAAAATTTCTGTCGTGGAAAAACAACTAATATACCGAAAAAAGGGGGTGAAAAAAGTATATGTTCCTCGTTTCGCCCCATAACAGTTTCTTCCGTTCTAGGTAAGGTTTTTGAAAGAATTCAGCTGCCGCATCTAGTCTGGTCTTGTGTTACGGGTTTTAAGCAGTTTGGTTTTAAGGCTCGTCATGGCTCTGCAACGGCGCATAGATTACTGAAAAAGATTTTCAGGCGAGTAGCCGAGTCAAAGACAACTTTCTATGTGTGCAGTGTTGATATAGCTGCAGCATTTGATTCAGTTTTGCACCCACAATTTCTTCTGACTATTCTAGAGAATGAGGTTGATCCCAGAATAGTTAAGGTCCTACATTTTTGGTATAATAATAGTGTTATTAGTGTTTTTACTGGTATAATGGAACGCGAAGGAAGATCTGTACCTATTCTTACAGAAGTAATACACTTCAAGAAAGGAGTCAGGCAAGGACCAGCAATTAGCCCGGTTTTATTTAATGCGGCAATTTACAGCGCTACTAAGCATATCCATGGTAGCTACTTTCTTGATTGTGTAGATTTGAGTTTCATATTGTATGCGGATGACATCCTTCTACTAAGTTATTCACTGTCGCTTTTAAATGAAAATCGTGAGCTGCTGGTTAACTTTTACAAAGATCACTGAGTTAATATCTCTAAGACATAATTTGTAGGATTTAATGGTACAGAAAGCGCGAGAACTCTTCTTTTGGTTTGCGATGGCCCTGCTGACAATCGATCAGAGTCGGAATTCAGTAGGGATCTGACATTACAATGCTGCGCAGCCTGGTTTCGTCCTCGGCATATCGAGGCATGTGCACCGGGTATGCAAAAGCGGTAGCTCTGAAAAACACTGTGAGCAAAAGGAATAAAGGATTCTGGCAAGACTTTTTAACGCAATGGTAACACCGCATTTTCTTTACATTTCCCCTTTATTTTTATCTGCTTACACAGTCCGGAAAACGACAACTTCGTACTAAATACTTCAAGCTTGCGAAATATCTGTTCGGAATCGTGCCCTGGACGTTCAATACGTTCTTATGCCGAATGTTCGGAATTATTGATCCTACCGGAAAATGCGAAGAGATTGAAACCCGTGCTCATGCCAAAACACTGACGCAACTGTATTTCTCTCCCCTGACACGGCTTATGTATGATTTTGCTTAAATTTTGTGTGAGTAATGTAGTTGTCTGAAGTGTTCTCTTTTTTTGTTGTTGATTATTTACTCCGCTACCTTCTTTTGTTCTGTAGTGAGTATAAATAAAATATTATTATGTGCGACAAGGACTTTTTGATGGTTGTTGGTCAAATAAAATCAGTAATAAAATGCTAGAATGTGTTGACTCCACACCAAATCTCAGAGCTGTGAACCATCCAACGACGATTCTTTACTATTTTCTGTCCTCTGGCGCTCTTAAATTTATTGACTACGCATCGTTATTTGCCCAACAAAGTTACAAAAACTTGAACTTATTCTTAGCTTTTGACATTGAAAATTGCTGTGGTTCATCATACGGAAAAGCAGTAAACAGGGGCGTCAATTTCCGAAAATACAGGAGAGGAGGAATATATTTTTAAAAATCTTAGAGGGTGGAATTTCTTTTTTCTTCGAAATTTTCAACAAAAATACCAAAAAAGAGAATCTAGTGAAAATAGGGAAGGTAGGTACCTTTGCACTTTGAATTGACATTTGCTGCCTGTTGTTTATAATGGGGGGAGGGAGGTAAGGGATGTGGGGTAATAGTCTCCTCCTTAGTATTGGGCTACCTTCCCTATTTTCATTAGATTCTCTTTTTTGGTATTTTTGTTGAAAATTTCGAAGAAAAAAGAAATTCAACCCTCTAAGATTTTGAAAAATATATTCCTCCTCTCCAGTATTTTCGGGAATTGACGCCCCTGCTTACTGCATTTCCGTATGACGAACCACAGCAATTTTCAATGCCAAAAGCTAAGAATAAGTTCAAGTTTTTGTAACTTTATTGGGCAAATAACGATGCGTAGTCAATAAATTTAAGAGCGCCAGAGGACAGAAAATAGTAAAGAATCGTCGTTGGATGGTTCACAGCTCTGAGATTTGGTGTGGAGTCAACACATTCTAGCATTTTATTACTGATTTTATTTGACCAACAACCATCAAAAAGTCCTTGTCGCACATAATAAAATAATATTTTATTTATACCCACTACAGAACAAAAGAAGGTAGAGCCACGACATCTGAACATGAAAAAGAGTAGTGCATGAATGCCACATGTCTTAGTCGTTAAATCCTGTACTCTTCGTTGATTTTGAATAATAGTTTTCCCACTGCTTTCAATAAAGTTGCTGATGTATGGAGTGTAGAATTTATACGATAAGCCAAGAGGATCAAAAAATTCAATATTCTTCGCTGTTTGAAAGATGCATAGCCAATGGCCTGTCTTCAACGTCGATGGACTGCTATCAACAATGATTAGGGTATTGTTAACACTTGGAATTTTTTCAATGAAGTCCGATGGTATGCAATAGGACATGTACTGGGAAGTGTATGGATCCATATTAAATACGTTGATTATTTGGTTTGTGTTCATGGTGCTAGGTCTAGTAGAACACTGCCGTCGGGTGTGATCTCCCAATAGGTTTCAAATTGACTCAATGATATTAGCGTGATACTCTCAGTCGAAGCATCGGCAAATGTGCACTCTTAACGTACATTCCCCGTTCGTACTATGCTCATATCCTGGGTCCCCGACAGGTCCAAAACAATTACACCATGATTTTTTGAAAACATTGAATCGGTTATTCCATTTTCAAATAGTTGGGAACTAGGGATTGCATGGTCAACTCGTACAGAGTTCTATAGGATTTTTTGTCAAATGATAGAGTGTACAGTGGAATACAATTCACTTTGCACACAAGGCTAGATAGACCGAAAAAATTAAAATCATGGGGGGATTCAGTCCAGGATCCAACGGCACTGCCACTCTTCACAAAGGCCAAAGCCAATTTTGATGGGATTTCTCCATTGATAAATGATGAATCGGTATAGCTACGAGAGCCGGTGGCAATGTGACGTTGATTGGTGATTGTATGGGGGACAAGAAGTTTAATGTTGTTGCTATTGGCTCTCAGCTTTTCCACTGCCAATGCAACAGAGCTCATAACCTGTTGTTTTCGAACGTGGAGAATTGCCGATGTGATAATGACATTTGCATCGGGTGCTGCAGGAAGTGTTTTTCTCAAAATGAAATTCGATGGCGCCAGTTGCAACTTTATGTCAATCTTGACATTGGGGGGTAACCATTGAGATATATTGAATATCTCATGATTTAATTTTCTAACCAGATGATACTCCTGGCTCACTGCAGTAGTCAACTCACCGTCAGTATCAACACATAATCGATATTCATAGCCCAATGATTGTCCTCTCAACTCCTTGTATGCCTTTGGTGTCATCATCATAAATTGCATGTAGCTTGCATAGTTGGATAAATTATTGCTAGTGCTCATCAATGTTCCATTAATAAATACATTAATTTGTTTGAACAGATTGTGTACAGTTTTCGTAGGAGAGACCATCGGCAGCAGTTGGAGTTGTATTATCTGACTTTTTCTTCACCGCAACATTTAAATCAATAAATGTTGATGACAAATCAATGAAATAGTCTTCATTGGAAAATATTTGAAAGTGTATATTTTCCGAGAGGGGTTGTTGGGGATGAAATTGTTCATAATAACCATACTTGACACTGACATCAACATTTTCAGCATTGAACAGATTCAATGAGGAACTGATTGATGGATGTGATTCCTTGTGAGGGAGATAAGTCATCTTAAGAGAAGAAATCCTTCTTTGATCTAACAATGTTTTTCTTTTTCTTCTTCTTATTGGTCTTCCTTGTTTTATTCCTCAAAGTCCTTGTAGATGTCTTTCGCTTCCCGCCTGGGTAGAGACTGATGAGTGAATGAGGCGCATGCATCCTTTTCAATCCCTCCCCATTTTACCGAGATTTTAATTGCTCACCAACGACTCTTGCTGAAAATCTAATATTTTCCTTAACACTCTCCTTGAAATTCTTACCCGACCCCCAGTCCTGTAGTGTTGAGGCAGCAAAATTTGATGCAGCAGGTACAAGATATTTTCTTGCAAGGGGTAGTGCAGAACGAAATAGCCTAGCAAACCAGCTACCAAGACAATAGCCAGACATTGTAGTACGCCCCTTGTAGTAGTCCAATCCATTGCCTATTTGACGTGGACTCAGAGCACCAACATAGCAATCGATATCAGGACAGACAAATGGAATTCTTCTATTGCTCATTTTAGGTGCTGCTGTCGCCGACAATGTGTCGAAAATGACATGTAATCACTGCTAAACCTTTTGTTATTGCTAGAGGATCGCCCAATTCACTTCTTAGTGTTAACTGACAGAGTTCCAAATACGAAGTGTTTACAGGAACATACTGAAGATGCTTTATATTATAGTGATGACCAAGTTCATGGGTTGTTTTCCGTTCAAGAACACGTAGGAGGGGGACATTTGAATTACCAATTCTCAATGTTTCCACAAAAGATGCATAGAGAAATATGCAAGAGTCCGAGGCGAAACCAGGTGGATAATCAGCAAAAATAACTTGATCCATCCCGTAAACGCTACCAGCATTTTTCCCATTGATCATATTCTGTTTAAAGCCAAGAACGTCTCTCAGATTATCATTGAGAATAATTATTTCAGTGTCAACAGGTGATGTAATGTAAATCCTATCGTGTTCCATTGAATAATTAAAATGGAATGTACCATTCCTACGATATGAGATTTTTCTATTGTTTGCACGACACAATTCTCTCATATCATCATATTCAATATATTTCAATTTGACATGTGGATATTCGCTAGATTAAAGTGATTCAACCCATTCATAGTCGACTAAGAGTGACCAATCGAATGGTATAACTTTTATATCATACACACGATCCTTTCTCAGGATGTCATAGGTATTTTTGAGAATACAATCGACAAGAGCCACTTCATACTTTCCATCATCGAATTTGATGGCGGGAGAGAGTTTCGTCCAAAAAATCACTTGTCTTATTCAAGTCGTTGTAGAGAGGATAGGAAACGTTGGACATAAAAGTTACATAGAAATCATTGGGCATTGTCAATATCTTTAACACTGATCCAAGAATCAAAATCAGAGTTGTATCCTAGCCACCGAACAAGTCACTGTTTCCTACCCCTGTGAGTACGAGTCTTTAATATCTTTTCAATTTGATAGATTTCACTAGTATTTTTAACTTTTTGTAGTTCATAGTCATAAAAGCCGCCAAGAATTTCTTCATCTTTGGTATCGCGCAAACGATAAGTTATGGGTTTAGTGTCTAGGATTTTTGCCACTTTAAAAAGTTCTGTGGACCACAAGTAATTACCCTTTTCAAAAACATTAGTTGTTCTATTAATTCGAACAGTATCACCAACATTGAATTTTTTCTTCTTGACACTCGTTTCATTGGAATATTGTTTAAGAAAGGTGTCAATTGTATCATGATCAGAATGATGAACTTCCGTTGGGGTTGAATTGGACAATGATCGATGAGGTCGTTGATTATGAATCAACATGATTTTATCTAAATCATGAATAAAAACTGATGTATTTTTCAATGTACAATATCTTGAAATTAAAAGTCTTATACTTCTTATCAATCGTTCAGCCAATGCAGCCTTTATAGGGCTATGACTATGATAGAGCACTGTATTATATTTCGCTAGTACTTTTGCAACATGGGGATTAACAAATTCACTACCGCGATCCGTTTAAATTTTTTATACGAATCCTGTTCGAGAATACTTTCAACGGCCCGAGCAACTTCAACACCTTTCTTCGAGCGCAATGGAATGGCATATGCATAGTGACTAAAAACACTGATTGCAAGTAGAATGTACTTGTACGGTGTATTGTGACGTTGTTGAATCTCAACTAGAGTTAGGAGATCTGCTTGCATTATATGCAATGGGAAAAGACTTTAGTTTTTCGATAATGATTAGCACGAAGTCTATGATTTCTATGCAGAGTGTAACTTGATTCATTTTGTAGATAGTCTTGTACACTTTTAGCGTGAACCCCAGTGACTTTGGAGAAGAGTGGTGGGGGAACTTAAACTCCCCGCTTCACCAACATTTTGATAAACACGTTTCAGAACTTCAACCATTTTGAATGTAAACATGTAGTTAACGCCCGCTACCCTTTTGTATGCTGGTGTTTGGTGGTGGTGGTGTCGTTGACTTGATACGTCTTCGCTTTTGTCTAGCTATCAATGGTGTACTGCTGCTCCTCCTTATTGTCAAGTTTCCACTAGGTGTGCTAGTATTTTCCAAAATTGATTTAAAAGCTTCTTCTTCTTCTTCTTCATGTTCATATTTTAATGGTGTTGGTGCATCTTCATTTAATTTTTTTAGAATTTGCCTATTGCTAATAAGACTTTTAGGAAAATTTAATGTATTTAGAATGTTGTATAGATGAGCGTCAAATGATAATAGTCCTTTACGATTTGTAACCATATCATAGGTTAAATCAAGTAGATTATAGTTCTTGCCTTGAATTATAATCTCTTTCCCATTGCTATCAACTTGAATATGATCTTGACCGCTTTTCATGAGATAAGTTATGAGTCGTTTACTTTGTTCACGATATGAGTGGGGCATTAGATTTCCAATTTTTGATATAATTGAATCCGATTCCTCCTTTAATTGTGATCCAGCAGCAGCAGCAGCAGCAGAATCCTGAGGAGATAATTCTTTTTTGTGATCAATACCACTGGCCTTCGTACGATACGGCTTACGTTTGTCCACTCGGCGAAGTGCATCTTGAAGTAAAAGCAGTTTTTATCATCCTCAATATTCTCGTTGTCAATGAATTTACTCAGATTGTCCTGTTCCACGGGTGAGAGAGCGAGTTCTATTGGAGTCAATTTATAGGGTTTTGCCATTCTCTCTCTAGAGAAAACTGTTTACATGTCCTGCAATTATTGGCAGTAAAAGTATGAAAAAGCTACCCCTCGCCTGAAGAAGACGTTTCCTTTTAAAATTCTTTCTTTTGTTTTTAGAGGCCAATAGATTTTTTTCGGCTTTTCCACAAACATTTTATCACAATTTTTAATTCTTTTAGTTAAGAGTGTCGTTTTGCCTGACATTGACGGCCGACACAGAAACGATCTGAATAGTGTTTTAAATTACTACATGTTCCCTTCAACAGTTCACTTAGACAACTAACTGTAGACTATATTTGTCTAATGACTAAATAATTTCCCTATTACTAGTCCGTTCAAGAATAATAATGAGAAGAACAAAATCAATAAATAATCATATTTCTTGTATTATAAACAGCACTTTACAGAAAACAAAGAAAAATACACTTTATTTTAAATTTATTTATAATAAAAAAATGCACTAGAAACAGCACTTTAATAAATATACTTTATTTATAAGTACAACATTTAATGAAAAATACACTTGGAATAATATCACTTTTTTTAATTTGAATGCAACATGTATATTTACAAAAGCTCAAAAATCTGCTCTAAGTAAAAAAAAAGATAACTTTGGTAGTGGCAGCGCACCTCCCCACTGTCGGCCGGCCGTCCCCCCCCCCCCCCGGGGCCACGAGCCCCCCACCCCCACCCCCAAGGCCGCAAGGCCCCACACCCAAGGTTCTGGGAAATTTATTGGACTTTAATCAAACCGAGACTTTCCCTATGGCTAACACATTCGGCTCGGTCGGAAGTTAAATAGTGTCCCAGGGGGAGGGTAGTCACACCGTCTTGACAAACATAGACCTTGTCGGAAATGGTACTCATGGCAATTTTTTCTATATTTACAGTGAAGTTCTTGTAGTTGAGTGAACGAATTGCCAGCAATTTTGCTCGTGGAATTGTATTTTAAAAAATACAATTCCTATGGATGTCCATGTCGAAATTCTTATCCACATAGCGCGTGGGTACTCCTTTGCAACATTTTTTGATTTCCTCGTCGTGTGTCTGTATAAAATACACCTTCGGACTTACAAACATACCACGGGAATCATGTCGCTTCCCGTTTCTGATTTAAAAAATAAAAGCTGATTTGGCGCCCGACGTTTCACTAGCTCTGGGTAAAGCCCACTCCAATTGGTGTAGTCCATCCACGAGCTGATGATTTCACCGTGCGCCAAATCATCAAGTAAGTTTGGGGTTTTTACTTTTAGCAGTAGAGAATCTGTGTCCCCGTAGCAGACCTCTACTTGCCCCTTCTCCGGCCACTGTACCCTAGCCACATTGTAGTAGAATTCCAACATGAGCTTTTTAGAGATCTCCAAGATCGCACTGCCTGCAGCAATACTTTTATTTAATTCAATGCTTCTTTTTTTTCTATTCAATAGTACCATGTCCGGGCCAATGATTGTGAAGGAAGTGTCAATTGGATCGGCAATAATTCGAGCACATTGTTTGGGATCGGTCACGACGTCACAACGATTCCTATTGCGAACACTCTCGCACATTTTACCAAAAGCCGAATTCAAAATGAGCTTATAAATTTCTTTTTCGGCTTTCGTTTGCGCTTCAGAACGTTTCTTGACAAAAGTGTCAACAAAGATTTTCAGATAGGGTTTTTGACTAAACTGGAGGGCTCTATGAACCTTTGTGACGTTGAAACCGTTGTTGCACATCCATTTTAAAGCCACATGATGTACAACAATATTTTTTTTGAAAGTGACCAATGCAATCCGTCCACCTCGACTAAACGCCTATTGCGGGGGCTCAAAGATTCCCAAGTCACAGGTCTATTGATGCATGGAAAAACAAAATCCTTTACTGAATCGTGAAGCTCAACTGGTATCTCCCCATCAA